>VZTZ01037413.1:0-14669 GCA_013400955.1 Drymodes brunneopygia | reverse complement strand
CTATGCAGGAAATAAACAATCTTGCCATTGAATCCTGTTAAACCACTGTTGCATTTACCCTTGAACTTTGTTAAACCATTGTTTTATATCAATAAAGTACATTGTTGTTTCTCTCTTGCATATTATTGCTGCTGTCTTACAGGTACAGTCCCTGTGGCTGAAACCATCCATGACAGATGGTTTCAGCCACAGGGGCAATGACAGGCTGAACAGACAGAATGCTGCTTTATTAGACATTGTTTTCTGAGAAGAAACAGAAAAATATTGAAGGATCCAGTCAAATCAATTTTGCCAGATTTCCAGCATCAGTGTACAACACACAGCTGGACAGGACTTTGCTGTCATTCACAAGAAAAGACCCAGCATACCGTCAGACCTAAAGCTACACTCCTTGAATACTTAATGCACTCAGCAACTGTCCTGCCCTCCCTGAAAGACTCTGGCCAATTCTTGTAGTTTTAAAATCCAATTTAATCTTACCTTTTTTTTCCCCCCTTTTCCTGTTGTATGTGATGACTGAAACATGGCAGGAGGAATTGGCTGTCAGTTCAGAGACTGTTTGGTTGCAGGCAGTTTGCGGTGAGGGGAGAATCATGGAATCATTGAATGGTTTGGTTTGGAAGGGGCCTGAAATGTCATCTCATCTCAACTCCCCTGCCATGGGCAGGGATCAGGCTGCTCAAAGCCCATCCAACCTGGCCTTGAACATATCCGTGGACAGGGCATCTCTGGGCAGCCTCTTTCAGGGCCTCACCACCCTCACAGTAAAGAGGAAGAGAGACATGGCAGGGATACATTATTTTCTGCATTGCTGATTTCTCCAGACAGAATGCTTATTGAAGCTATTACGACATTAAACAAAAGTCTCCAGGACTAAATGTGGTTGTCAAGAAAAATTGATCAAAAAAAAAAGGCATTCAGCAATGAAGTCTCACCACGTTGTGCCAAGGTATGAAAGGAGACATGTATTTGGAANTCTGAGCACAGCTTGAAGATGGGTCTTTTTAGTCCTTTTGGGGTGTGCCATTTGTGCACCAGGACTGCCTTCCTGGGGAGCAGAAGCTGTGTCTGAGATTCCAACCCCAGGTCAGGGAGGCTCAGTAAGATCAGTTAAACAGCTTTAGGACTCACTCAAGGGCAGGGATGCAAGCAGCAGGCCAGCCTGAGGGAAAGGCATGAGCCAAGCTACATACAGCAGTCAGCTTAGCTCTCTTGTCAGTGAGACTGTGCCTGAAGGAGCAGGTGAATTTTGACTGAAAATCTTGCGAAACAGGATTAGAGCAGCTTAAGGAAGGCACCTCTTTTGAGCCTGACAGTTTTGTCTCTGAAAGACCCTCCTTCAACTGCTCCTAAATATAGCCAGGTGGCAGTGACAGGCTCTAAAACTCCGAATATGGGCAGGCTTCAAGCTTGCCTGCCACCCTTCCTAATCCCTGGCTTGGGTGGCTTTTCTCTGGTTTGAATGCAGCTCCAAGAATACAACATATGTGTATTTATTGGTGAGAAAGACAGGAGGAGAGTGACAGGCAGAGGGAAGAGAGACCTATCCAAGGATGGATCAAGTTGTAGCTATCATCTCTCTCATCTGCTGGCACCAGTCTGGGCTGATGGAAACAGGGCTCCCTTGGGTGATGGCTCTGCTAGCTGTGCCTCACTATGAACAGTTTTTAGGTTCCTCATCTGGGCAGCTTGGTGCTCATGGCTGTACCTGCAGGGCAAGCATCACCATTCCCCTGCTGCTGTCACACACAGCGAGTGTGCCCTGGACACAGGGGAGTCTGTGTGTCTACCCGAGGTGGGAAGCAACGCACTGGGATGTCGTGATCAGATCCTGCTGAACAGTGGGCTGCCTTTTCCTCCATTTCAATATTTGCTTCTGTCAAGAAAAGGACAATTTTTATCATGAACAAAGACAGCAAAAAGCCTCCTATTCTTTCTCCTAATGAGTTTTCTTTTACTGTGGAACATCACAGAGATGCTTCTTCCTCTGGTGGTCCCTTTCCAGAAGGCTCATCAATTTGTCTTTTGTACTTGGTGCTGTTTCTCTCAAGTTTGGGATGGGAGTCACGACTCAAGACAGGTTTGCTGGCATGGGAGATCTAGTATGTTGTTGGAAGGACTGGCAAGAGGCTGAAATGCCTTCATCAATAATGTCTTTCACATGAAGTAGCTTCCTGCTCTGCAGAGTTGTAGGCTCAAGTCAAGCAAAATCAGTCACTCGTTGTTCATCTATTTTTATTTCCTCCATGTGGTTTGCTGCAGTCTTTCTTTGCCCAGATGGTCAAATAAATTGCTGTCACTAAACAGGAGTCTCTAAACAGTGATTCCTAAACTCTTCCTGTTCTTTAACTGTTAAATGAGAAAATGTTTCACTTTCTTTATATTCTGCCCATTTGCTGTAGCTCTTTTTCAGTTTCTCCCCTGGAACCCAGAGAATATTTTTGTTTGTTTCTCCAGCCTTCAAGCTGCGTGATCAGACTGCTCAGAAAGCTCTTCATTGGCTGTATTTAAAAACTGTTACAAACTTTGATGTACTTGTTTACAGGGAGCTCCTCTGAGCATCCAGCCATTCCAGTGAGGGACCAAGACAAGATTCTGGGCATACAGGCCAGAAAATGTATGGATTGGCATTGTACAATCTTATGTTTTTAAATTTTGTTAGTAACATTTTACATCTAGCTTTAGTAACATTATATCTTCCAAGAGTTTTCCTGTGCTAGGCAGTGTTAGATGTTGATGTTGGCACGTTTTTGGGTTTGGGAAAACAAACCTTGCTGCCACTGATACAAAGCTCTCCTTGTCTGGGCTGGGCCATCGGGGCAGGCAGGAGGCAGAGCCCAGGGCCAGCGTGGGCTGGGGGCTGTGAGAGAGCCCCAGCCTGCAGAAGCCACTCACTGTCTTCACTCTGTGCTCAGGATCTACACTGGAGCCTGCTTTTCTGTGAACAGGGAGAGAGTGGGAGTTTGGTGCTGGGAGAAAGCCAAGATACTGAAGCAGATTCTTGAAGGTGCCAGCCAGGATCTCTGTGTAAGGAAGCTGCTACGGTGGGGCTTATTTTAGTGGTGTGACAGAAACGGAGCTCTGCTCTTTTCTCAACAGACTGGATTTCTCCAGATGATTTCACAATTCATATAGTGAGTGTTTCCTCCTAACAGAAACAAGGAGGACTGTGACAGTTCTCTGGCCATTCCAACATGTTAATATGACATTTCTGTGAATGAAATTTCCTGGAAAAAAAAGCTGATTTTTTTATTTTAGCATAATAACTAAAACATTGCAAGAAGTTTAAATGTCACAGAAAATATAAGAAAAATATAAATGCTGATGAACCTTAAATGCTGCAGAATAATAAAAACATTTAAACTCTCTTTTTTTGTATGTGAAATGAATTTCCCTGTTCTTTGGCCAGTGCCAAAGCTGTGTGACCTGGGAACACGGCACAAATCCATGCTGAGCAAAGGCACATCCAAGGATTTTCAAAAGTTTTCCAATCTTTTTCTTTGTATGTACTTGTGCTGATGGGAAGAGCAAATTTGATGAATGAGTTGGGCTGGGACTGGGAGTGGGGCTCTGTCTGCTGGGGCTCACTGTGGAGGGGAAGGGTCCTGCAGCTGCAGGACTTTGTCCAGAGCACCTCTGGGGCAGGGGCTCACCAAGGCAAGACTGTGTCCTTCATCCTGTCACACTCCTCTCTGACTGGTTGGCTGCTGTAATGTTGGTTCTCAAGCAAAACCTGCTAATGAGCTGCAAATATTGATCCCATTTGCCTTTGATAAAGATACAGGTGCCAAGTTACATGTTTATGGGCAACAGCAAGATAACAATCTGGAGGAGCTTTGGTCTGAGATTCCCAAACTGCAGCTTAGTGATTAGCTTACTGATCAGAGGAATGTTAATTAACTGCCTGTATACTCTCTAGGCAAATAGGAAGTATTTGGAACTGTACAGAAGGCTCACAATCGTTTCCAAAGGTATGAAATTACATGTTAAACTACTGAAAAAATCTCTCTGGGGTTAGATGATACTCAGCTAGAAGAGAGTCTGGATTCGGGAGTTGGCAAAGCCAGGGTCTAGGGAGAGGGTGAGCTTTTTGGTGAATACCATCTGTCATGAAAACCTATCTGATATGCAGCAAGGACAATGTTGAATAATCATGGTCCTAAAGACATTTTTTTCTGTCATCTTCCTTTTCTTGCTCCAAACCAAATTTATGCAGGCTTTGGACGATGTGTAAGGATTTATTATTGCTATTAATTTATATTATTCCCTTAAACATTTTCTTGAGTTGCTCTAGAGGTGTGAAGGGCACTCTTGTAAAAGAAGAGATTCCTTCCCTGAAGAGCTTTCAGCACAGAAGGCAAACTGCAATCAGCAGTGCAGAGAAAAAAAAACAACATCTCAGAGAAGGAAGGGGAGGACTGTGTTAGGAAATTGCCAGCTGAAGAGCATGCAGAAAGGCAAGCTGGCTTGCAGGAGCCCTGCATGACAGGTGTGGTACAGTGTCCTCTGGGTCAGAACAGGAAGGTGACATCCCAGTCTGTCCAGCAAGCCCTGTAGTCTTAGGCAGGCATCTATGTGGTGCTGTAAATAGTCCACCTTATTTCCTCCTCTGGAAGGATCACACCCCACACAACATAAGATCAGCTCTAGGGCTAAGAATCCTTGGTGGCTTCTTTCCCCCTTCTACCCTGCACCTGATTCAGACACATGGACAGTTTTCCTGTTGTTTAGCTGTTCCTACCAATGACCATAAGACAAGTCTTGGGTAAAATGCACCTTTCAATGTAAGGATGCCATTGTAATGGCAAGAGACAGCAGGGCAGTGTTGAGCAGCAACCAATCCAGTACCAGACACTAACAGGAAGGGGGGAAATCTCCAGCCCACCATCTCAAACCAAACCCCAGTTTCACCAGGATTCCTCAAAGCTCAGTCACTAGTTTCTCAGAGACAGCAATAATTCAGAACAACCTATTAGATAAAGAAGACACTGATACAGGTTTGCTCAGACAGAAGCTCATCTGTAAAAATGGGGGCAGCTTAGACAAGGGGGAAGCAAGTTAGGTCCAGTTGCATCTGCACAGCTACATCTGCAGCAGCACTCCCTGAGGAGTCTTTCTCTCCACCTGCAGCCTTTTGTAGGGGGGGTTAATGCACTATCCTGCTGTGTAGCTCCAGAAAAGCTCCAATAAAGTCTTCCACCCTCCCACACCCTAAACAAGCAATATTTGTCCATACTTCCCTCTCATTTTCCCTCAGCAGGGTATGGCCAGGTCAGCAGTGTGGGCACAGGAGACCCTGTGTGCACCCTTGGTGCTGGGCTGCTCAGGGACCAGTGCCACTGCTGCTGGCCCTGCTGGGGCTGCTAGGGCTGAGGGTCCTGCCCAGGCTCCCTTGCCTCCAAGAGACTCTGGCAGTGTTGACTTTGCAGTGCAGGTGCTGCCTGTGTTTGGTATCTGGCACTGAGCCACCTCCTCGGTGCTTAAATAATGATGGATTTCTGCTCTGGAGTGATAGCCTGTGCTGCACAGCTGGGTTAATGTGTGTCAGCTGTCATCGTCCCTGTCAGCCGCTGCTGTCACTGAGCAGCAGATAAGTAAATCTGTGATGATGCATATCCCAGAGAGAGCAGGGATTAAATATTTCATCACCTCAGACACTGAAACATCTCCTAATTTGGTGTCCTTTTCTAGCGGTCACATCCTCTCGGATCGCCCAGCCCTGCGGGAGAGCAGAGGCTGCCTGAGGGTTTCAGAGGCCTCAGGGCTGGGCATTGCTGGGCATCCTTGCAGCCAGGGTGGGCCAAGCTGCTGTGCCAGTCTTGGCACATTTAAAAATAAGGGGAAACTCAACGAAAAAGAAAAACCTCTTTTTTTACAATGGGCCTGATAAGGCAGCTGAGCCTCTGTTGTACAGACCAGGGGCAAGTGGCCTAGTGCCCANTTTTACAATGGGCCTGATAAGGCAACTGAGCCTCTGTTGTGCAGAGCCTCCTAGTGTTCGCCTTGGGCTGTCTCTGGCACACACTGCTGAGCACCTGGCACCATGGATTGAGTACCTGCCACATGTGGTGGCTCACTCCACATGGACAGCACTATGGAAAGCGTCAGCCGTGGCTGTAGTTAGGTGAATGTGCTTCTTTCATGTTGTTCCCAAAGTGATGGGTCACTGAACCCTGGAGATGGGCTTGGTGGTAATTCCTACAGCCCTTACATCACCGGGTGTCCATCCTCTTTCTTCTCTGCAGTGATATGCAAACCCCTTTGCTAGCAAAGTCTCAGATCATTTATTGCTTGGAGATAGCAAAAAAAGCTACAGTTCAGATTTCTTCACTCTCCTGGACTTTTCTGGTGTTACCTATAGGAACTTTATATTGAAGGCATTTTCAGTGCAAAATACCAATTCGTTGAGACTGAAATTTTCTTGGATGCTTCTCTTTTTTTAACACGTGAAAGGAGCTATTCTAGGGGGATGTGGAAAATGAAAGAAAATGCTCTGATAAACAAGATCTTGGCTACTTTTAGACTAACTACCTATAGAAACAAATAAAAATGAAAATGTCTCCTTTTTTGTTCCACACTGGAAGAGAGAGAAGACCCATCCTGTTAGTGCTGCTCAGGGAATAAAGTCCTTGTTTTCCAGGAAGACTTAATGAACCACAAACCTTCAAAAAAAAGGAAGACATATAAACATGAGTTCTGAAAAGCCCAAATTCGTTCTTATTTCCTGAGAGCTACTGGTTTTCTTTGCAATTATGAGGCACAGAAAGGTGGTTTTTGTTTTTGTTTATGTCTTTTTTTTTAGAGCTGAGATTGAAGTACAACACGTGATTTAGAATTGGAGCTTGGAAAACAGAAAGCATGAGCAGTTGTGACACTTCTAAACCTGTAGGTAATCCCACAGACGTTTCATCTTCATCCCTTCCATGTCTTCATCTGAACTAATTGCCTTCCTTTGCTGTGCTTTTTATCTGGACAGCAGATAAACTGTTGTATCCTCAACATGGGTATGTTCCCCTATGGGCCTGTGGTTGCACTGACTCTGGGATCAGTAGGTGGATCTCAGCAGGAAACAGAATGAGCTTTTGCAGGTTGATCTTTCTGCCTCCCTGTTATGTAAGGTCTCCAAATCAGTATTCATCTGTGCACAGCGAAGTAGCAGCATTTCTGCTTTTTTTGATTCTTTTTTTCATGTGGGAAAAGTATAGTTTGTGCTGGCCTCTTACATAAAAATAGCAAATTTTATGAGATGCATTTCCCTCAGGCCCCATGGAGTAGAATTTGTTCTGTAATAAGAGACCAATGTGTTTTAATTGCTGGTTGTAGACTATTACCTGCTAAATTTTTCTGACAGTATGACACCAGCAAAAAACTTCTTTTCTGTTTTGCTTCCTTCTACTTTAGAGCTGTCAGACAACTTCAACATCTAAGGATAAAACATGACAGATGACTCAAATATGTGACAGGTCATAAAATATTGACTCTTCATGTTACCTGCTAATGAAACACATGCTACCATGGGTAAATCTTCCTTACTTTGGATTCCTGACTGTTAATTGTTGTAATTCCTGTTTAGGTTGTAGTCTAGAATTAGGAAGTAATGCATTTGGTCCCAGACTAAACCTATAGATAAGGAATCAGTTCTACTTTTCTTTAATTAGTGTTTTTTATCTAGACTCCCAGCCACATTTTCTGTTAAAATCTACATCTGATGGAAACCCTTTTGGACCTTTCTGGTTCTTTTTTGACTCAGTAGAACCAAGCCAACTCCTAAGATCATATTATAATGAGAAGCATCAAGGATCAATATAGGACTTCCCACCGGGCTTTTCTTCCCCAAAAGAAGAATCTTCTCTTCATCATGAATGAAATAAATAATATTTACTACATTTTTTTTCAGGATTTTGGCGTTTTTCTGGTTAAGCTTATAATTTTTAGTCTTTTTAGGTAATTTTCAACTAGCAACAGCTCAATCTGGTCTTTCTTGTCTGGTCCTACTGGGTCCTTTCTCTCAAATGAAGGCAGCATTTTTTTGGCTAGAGGTCTCTATGTAAGATCTTTTGGCAGGAAGAAGGGGACGCTGCCCTACCTTCCAAGGGCACTGAACCTACCTTTCAAGCAAAATCTGGGAAACAACGTTCAAAATTAGATTTGTAATCTCTTGAGTAGGGGTTGTGTCTGGTACAAATTTTGTGCTTCACCAGTGAAGTGGTGGGAACTGCCAGCCTCCTGATCCGAGCTTGTGCGAGCAGAATTGTGTCTTCACTTCTAAAACACCTCCCTGTCTGTGACTGAAAACTTCCCACAGAAAAGTTAACATCATCCCTCCTAAAAGGAGCCCTTTCTATTGTGCTGAGACCTCCTTTTAACAGTGAGCTCTCAGTGCAAAATCATCTGGGGCCAGAGGAGTGCCGGTGCAAGGACTTGTTGCAGGCTGGCAGACATTTGGCCCTTAGAGCAGGAGGTGCTGGAGTCTGACATGGTCCCTGCTGCTGTTGAGGGAGAGACCCCTGCTCTCCATAACTCCCATGCTTGGAAAACTCACTGGCCCCCAGGTGCCAGACTGTGTCCCTGCTCCACATGGAATGAGTGGTGCAGAGGAACAGATGTGCTTTAGGTGGTTTTATTGGAAACAGAAGGACATATCCTGTGTGACTTTGGAGAGATGGACAAGCTCTTCCATGATGCACCCTGCAATTACTCCCAGCCTTAGGAATCTTGAGCATCACAGGACAAAACCTGTAAGCATAAATACTGCTCCTTTTCCAAGGGAGGGAGTGCTGACATGGCCAGGGCTGACAGCAGGAGCAGCTGGGTTCCTCCCAGACACCACTTGCCACACTGGGAGGATTTGGATGGTGCAGCCAGACCTTGAGAGTACTGGTAACCAAATTACCAGAACTGGCACTTTAATACTTCACTCAGGAATTAAAGTGAGGTGAGCAGACCAGCCCTTGTATCACAGCAGCCCTATTGGGGCTGGATGATAAGAAGTCTATTGAAAGTATAGAACAAGCATTTGATGAACACTAGTCGATGTAGCACCTGTGTGCTTGCACGGTTATCTGTTTTTCACTTCTATAAGCCAGACTTCTAAGGGTTGAACCATGAATCTGAAAAATCTGAAAAGCATTCTCGTAGCATTTAGGAAACATTATTTAGATAAGCTGCTCTGAAAATAAATGCAAAACTTGTTGGAAAAACATACTGTTAGAGTGTGATTAGTGGCACACTGTCCAGCTGAAGGACTGCATTTATTACAGTTTCATGGGGATCTATCTTAGGTCTGATGTTA
Organism: Drymodes brunneopygia; assembly: GCA_013400955.1. NCBI lineage: Eukaryota > Metazoa > Chordata > Aves > Passeriformes > Petroicidae > Drymodes > Drymodes brunneopygia. The sequence goes on along the minus strand of VZTZ01037413.1, from coordinate 5,377 downwards.
TTAAAATACTTTCACTAACCACTCGGATAGTGGAATAGAGGATCTCCAATGGAATAGAGGATATCCCCTCCATTTGTGGGTCACAGTAATTCAGGAGGGGCTCTGAGTGTGTTGTTGGTCAGAAACAGAATTCAGCATTTATAATGAGTTAGAGATATGGTCTGTAAACGAGGACACAATTCCATAGCAATACATGCATGGGCAGAAGAGAGAATTGTGCAGGATAAAAGTTATGGACCGAACGACCCCATGAGTCCACAAGGCCCTCCTGTTGTGAAAAACAGACAAATGCCCTTCCATTTTGAAGAAGCAGAAAAATTTACTGCAAGATGCACGAAGTGAGTCTACCAGACTGTTCAGCAAGGCCTCAGCTGCATGGTTGGCTTTTTGGCTCTAGACTGTAAGGGAGAAGTGTACCTACCTGGTGAACACAAGAGTGGAACAATAAGAGTGTCAGAAGCCTTGGAATTCTTAATGTAAGAGAAAACACGGGCAATTGATCTGAGTAATCTAGAGGAAAGGAGACTTAATAGACATAACACTCTTAACTATGAAAAAAACTGCTGCAAAAATGAAGGGAATAAATCATGGGAAAGTGACAAGTAATGGACTTAGAGAGCAGCGAGGGAACCTTCACAGACATAGGGAAAACCCTGTCCAGGATAAAGTCCCTTGGCCTGGGGAGCAGCTGCTGAGAGAGGAGTGGGAGCTGGTGGAGCTGGGGTTCCTGCAGTGCTCCCCCCACCAAACTGCCCTCACTCCCTGCAGCCAGGCAGAGCTATAGGTACATGAAAACCCACACTGCACCCACTGACATCCACCAGGGAGACAGGAAAAGAAAAATGTGCTGTCTCCATCTTACACCCTTTGCCCCCCCGGGAGGGACACAGCCCTGTGAGGATGCTGGGCTGCCGGGGCAATTCATAAGGCAGGGCTCAGGTGACAGTGATGTCTTGCTGTTCACCATCTCTCCAGCTGGAGGGACTAAATTACTTAGGAACATCATGTTTTCTCCCCAGGTGACTTACACAGAGGGCATTTCCACTGATCAGGGATGAACAATTCCCCAGCCCATATTTCTGTGCCAACTGTACAGTCTATTTTTAACAGCAAGCTGCCATTAGCATTTGTTTGCTAAAAATAAACGCATTTCAAATGCAATTCATTACCTAGCGCATTAGGGTAAAGGCAATTTATTCTTCAGTCAAGAAGAAATATTTTTAAGAGATAAATTGGTTCATGCAAATATATGTGACTTGCACTCAGTGCACAAGGTACCAGCAGAGACAGTGCTCTGATTTCAGTCAATTGATGGGATAGATCACAAAATTCAGGAAGCTGCTGAGGAGCTCAGTGAAACATCCTATTTAACTTAATTAAAAACATGATGACAATTATGTAAGAGAAAAACAAAAAAGAGATGTGGGGTGGTAGACACAGTTCTTCCTTTGAGCTGCAGGGAAGCAGAAGTGTAACAAATGGGCAGATAAGGTTCTTGAGGAGGGGGTATTCTTTATTATATTGATGGTAATGGCTTCCTAAAACCTAAACATCACATCTGCTCACAGAACAGGGGAATATTACAAGGGCACAATTCTGAATCAGAAAATGCCAATACAAAAGGATTTTAAAATAGGTTTAGAGGAGCTGCTGAATCAGGACATGGATGGTGATCTCTGGTGAATCTGTTCTTCATGAATCCCTTAGTTTCCTTTTTATTAAAAAAAAAACCAGCTTCCAAAATATTTTGTGGAAATAAAGTACTTGAAGAAAAACTTGCTGTCTTTTGGCAGGAGGATTTGTAGGGCTTGTAGTGAATTCCTGCTCTGAAGGTTCACAAGTAGGAACTGAACCTGAGCCTCACATGCCCCTCTCTCCTTCAGAACAAAAGTAATGTACCATAAATAAATAACAAACCATAAAAAGAAAAAATCGACTCAGAGTCCTCAGGATATCTGGGGGAAAAGCAAAGCTTTTATATCCAGCCACTGCTAATGCAGCAGGTCATGCAAAATCGGCACAGTCTGATTTTCCCCATTAGAGGGGACTGCGGTATCTATAGTTACCTGCTCACTCACAGCAGTTCTGGTAACTTCAAAATTTGTGGCATTACTAAGAAAATTAATTACTATTACTTGTAATATAATTCAAAACAGTGTAAAATTGGAACATGTCGGAAACCCTTATTAAATGTACAAAATGAAAAAAAATAACAAGGATTTAAGTTCCTTCATTAAACAGTATTTTAAAGTTACCGGAGTTAAAAAAAAAATTAAAGTCTTCTAGTTGATCTGAAAAATATGGAGTGTTTTTCTATACTGTTTTGCAATGTACATATGAAGTACTTTAAATTAAAACACTGTCTGTTTAACATCAGAAACCTAATCTATAAAATGCTCGTGATGATTCACAGTACCTTGTGTTAAATCTGCAAAAACCAACACCTTGCTGTCCCAGAACAGTTTGGTGGCAGGATCCTGAGCTAATTGCAAACACTTGAAACAAAATGCAGAGAGAGATAGAGATAGAAGAGCTCAGGTGTGCTTCCCACCTTGGACATGCTGCTCGGGAATGCCACAGCAGGTAGCACAAAGAAGGCCCTGAACATGGGAGAAAACAATTTCTGGCTTCTTTTCATGGTCTCTTATCCCTACAGTTTTGGAACTTAAGCATTTCCAGGTGCCTGTTTCACCAGAAACATCCATCAAAGTAGCACAAGTTAAAGCAGATCTGCAGTTGTTGAGGTTTTGAATTCCAGGATAGGGAATCACAGAATCACAGAATTGTTGAGGTTGGAAAGGGTCTAAGGTCATTGATTCCAACCTTTAACCCATCATCACCACGTTCATCACTAAACCCTTAATGGCACATCCAGACACCTTTTGAACACTTTCAGAGACAGTGTTTCTATCACTTCCCTGGGCAGCCTGTTCCAATTCCTGACCACACATTAAGTGAAGAATTTTTTCCTAGTATCTAATCTAAACCTCCTCTGCTGCAACTTCAGGACATTTCCTCATGTCCTGTCACTTGTTACCTCCCCTCAAGCAGTTGTAGAGAGTGATGAGGTCACCCCTGAGCCTCCTTTCCTCCAGGCTAAACAACCCCAGCTCTCTCAGCTGTTCTTTGCAAGAATTGTGTTGAATGTGCAAGCACTGGTGCCTGCTGCCAAGGGTCAAGACTTGGGCTTGAAGCTGTTTGTTCCTGCCAATAGGTTTTGTTTCACAGAGATTTATTTGCATCAGTTCTTACTAAGGGAGCAATAGTGGGATTTACCTCCCTCTTTCTGTGATTTGTCCCTATGTGGGTTGTGCTGCAATTTCTCCCCTGCCACAGTGGTGATCCTGTGGAAGGACCTCTTTGCACCTTGCTCACCACTGCATCTCTTGGCAATATCAACCCCTTGTTTATTACTGGTCTTTTACTGCAAATCATTAAAGCAAAATTATTATTTTCTATCTGCCAGTTGCCAGTAGTTTTCTTGTCTTGGTTTCAGAGACTCAGAAAATTGCAGAGGTCAGCAGGGACCTCTGGGGTACCTGGTCCTACCCCACTGTTCAGAGGGTCAGCTGGAGCAGGTCACNCCAGCTGGGTGGCCCCCAGCATATTCTGGTGTGTGGGCTTGTTCTTCTCCAAGTGCACGACTGGAGGTATCCCAACTTCACGAGGTTCCTGTCCACCCATTTCTCCAGTCTGCTGAGGTCCCTCTGGACAGCAGCATAACCCTCTGCTGCTTCAACACTTCTCCCAGTTTTTTATCTGCTGTGTCATCTAGCTGGACTTTGTGCCACTGATCACAGCCCTTTAACCTGGCAGTTCAGCCAATTTTTGGTCCACCTCACTGTCTAGTTATCGAGCCCACACTTCTCCTTGCCTGTGAAGTTCTGGCAAGCACTCATAATCCTTGCTAAAGTCAAGATGAACAATGCCACTCACTGCTTTCTCCTCTACCACTGAGGCAGTCACGTTGCTGGACAAGGTTTTCAGGTTTTGTCAGGTATGATTTCCCCTTTGTAAATCCAGCTCACTACTTCCAATCAGCTTCTTGTCCTTTGTGTTTGGGAATGATTTCCAGGACTATTTACTCCATGACCTACCCAAGAACTGAGGTAACACTACCATGTATGTTGCTCCCCACATTGTCCTTCTTGGAGACAGGAGTGACAATGAATGTCTTGTCTATGGTATGCCCAAACTTACTGAAATTATTTAACTACTTTTTTGATTCAGTTGGTGAATGTAAAAATGATTTCCATGATTGTCTTCTTACTATGGGAATGGCAATCTTTTCAGGTGCCTTCCCAAGCAACAGTTTTCCTTGATTGCTCCCTCCATTCCAAACTCTTCATTTCCTGCTGTTCTCTTTTCAGGGAGTGTGACCAGGACACCAGCCCAGTGCAGGCGAGTCACTGGGTTGTTTCCTCACACACTGGGCTGTCTCCAGAGGACTGAACCTCTGCCACAAACATGTTCAGCTACTGTGAGGAGGGAGTGCAGAGGGAACTGAGAGCAGCTCAGAGGACAGAGTGGGAAGTATGAAGATCTTTTAAAGCTACCTTTTCTTCTCTCTCTCCCTTTCCTAATTGATTCTTGGTCCTGAAGAAACTCCTGTGGGATCCTGCTGTCAGAAACTTTTCTCTCTTCTTCCCTTGTTTTCATTGCTCCCTTTGCAGGTGACAGGCAATTTTCTCCCATTTATTAAGGTTATCTTTTCCTACACCCATCACAGGTTTCAATCTCCTCTGTCCTTTTCTGTTTTCTATTCTCTTCTATTTTCTTCTAAGAAGAGAAGAGGAGGGAGCACTGGCATCCCAGTTATTTTTTATCCCCTACTTTTGTCCTGGTTTAGCAAAATTTAGAGTCCTAAAGGAGCAGACAAAAGAGTCCCTTTTATTCCCATCAGGCATTCTTGCAGCTTCATTCCTGGCTTGAAAAGCAGTTTACAAGACCAATGGAAAACTGAAATTCTTTTATCCCTACTGCAAGATTTGTTTTATAATTATGTACCCTATTCTAAAATGTATATGTGGCCTTAATCCTCCTAATATGTAGGTCTTAATATGTATAAAAAGACTGCTATGTATATCATCTCAGCACAGAATTTCAATTTCTAGAAAGGCTGAGACTGTATTAAAAAGGAAACACTGTGCATGGCAATGAGCTCATTTTGACAGGCTGAAATAATTTTAAATAATAAGGAAGTAATTTCCAGCTCACTAAATGTCTGCATTTTTCTGTAAAAATAAAACACTATAGTTAGAAAGATACTCTTGAGAAGTGTCTCTCATAGAGATAAGCAAACCAGATAGCAATTAAAAAAGTAAATAAATCATAATTACAATAGTAAAAGGTAGTATTAAGTATTAATGCACTTCAA
>VZTZ01037406.1:5644-24953 GCA_013400955.1 Drymodes brunneopygia | reverse complement strand
CACCCGCCGCGCGCCGCCCTCCATGGCCGCCCGCACCGGCCGGTACCGCCCTCCGCCGCCGCTGGCACCGCCCGCCCCAACGGCACCGCCCCTGGAGCGCCCGAGCCGCGGCGGCCAGGGGAGGAGGGANGGGAGGGAGGAAGGGAGGGAGGGACAGAGGTCAGCCCGAGCCGTGCCCGCGGAGGAGCCCTCGGGGCGCGGCGGGACCGCAGCGCCCCCGNGGGATGGAGGGAGGCATGGATGGATGGATGCCCGTGGGTCCCGCTGCAGTGATGAACCAGCTGCCTGCGCCCATGGAGGGTAGGAGGCGGCCGGGGTGGGAGAGGGGATTCCTCCTGGAGTGGGGGCAGCCCTGGGACCACCTCGGCACCCTCGTCCTCCCCCCGTTCTGCTCCGGCTCATCCGCCTTACACCGTGTCCGGCCAGCCCGGCAAGGTGGAGGAGCAGTGGGTGCCGCTGTCCCGCCGCACACATCCCAGCAGGCCCCCAAGGGCCAGGCCCAGCTCTCCTGCCCACCCGTGATTCCCAAACCTTCATGGATGCAATAAGACTCTTCACTCTCAAGACTGTGGTGGTTTTTTTTTTTTTGCCAGCAAGCGTCTGCCCAGGGGTGGGGTAGGGTACTGGGATGTACTGGGATACTCCCTGCTGGGACCCTCGGAGAACCCACTGTGGCACCCAGCTCTACCAGCTGTATGTGGGGTTACTGTGTCCCTGCTGGCCGTGGCAGCTCCTCAGAAAACATTCACATGTAAGAAAGAGCTGGGGGTGTCAGAGCACAGGCTCCTGAAATCCCCTTTGAGCATTTATTGTCGAGGGATTTTCCCCACCTCTGAGTTTGCAGCAAGCAGCACAGTGGGACTGGCTGGGGACATCAGCCTGGCAGCAGCTTCCTGGGGGGACGGTGGCCCTGCAACCCAGCCCAGGGCATTTGGGGTCACCAGCTCCCGGGGATGAGGGATGATCATTGGTCATGTCTTGGTGCTGAGCCAAGCAGCCATTCCTGGGGACCTCTGGCCCCTGAGTCCCAGCCCAAAGAATGCAGGGAAGTGCCTGGTTTGGCCCAGATGGAGACCTTCCACTTTCCCTGGGGACTTTTCTTGGGCAAAAACAGTTCTCCAAATCCAACCTGAATCCCCCTGGGCTGCAGTCTGGGGCCAGAACCCCTCGTTGCATCACCTGTTGCTGCTGCTGAGAAAGGTTTGGCCTCATCCATCCCCTCCATCCCTTTCTGATGCACGCCCGGGGGCTGCTCTCAGCCTGTCCCCCCACCCAGGCCCAGCTCCCTCCCACCTCCTCATGGACTTGGTTCTCTAATCCACAACCCACCGTGGGGTCATGACAGGGTCCCCATGACCCCCTGGCACAGCTCAGGGTCAGCACCATCACCTTGGGGCCCTTCCTGCAGGGCTGGTGGCTCCTGCCTGCTCCGGTGCCTCGGCTGACCCCGGTGCTGCCCCGTCCTTGAGTAACCCCCGAGCAAGGAGGACACACCCCAACAACCAAGGGACGCGTGGGAAGCACCATCAACACAAGCGTGCCAGGCCAGCAGGAAGGAGGGGACAGCCGGGAGTGTCCCACCCCCTCCTGGGGCTGTCTCAGCCGAGGGACAGGGGCCAGGCCACCGGCACCTCCCCCGGGAGCCGCCGCTCTACGGGGAGCCCTCCATCATCCTCAGGATGCTGCTGTAGAGGCGCGCAGGGGCGTCCAGGCCCCAGACAAAGTCCCAGTGGTTCCAGTCGGGGAAATGGGTGTAGCTGACGAGGTTGGTGATGCGGGGCAGCAGCAGGAGCACGTCCTTCCAGTCAGCTGCCCAGTCCTGCCCTCCCGACCACACCGCCGTGGGCACCGGCATCTCCTCCACGCGGTACGAGGGCGGTGTGTCCTAGAGGGATACGGGGGGGTCTTGGTTGGTCAATCCCTGCAGGCCACTCTGTCCCTGCACCACCCTGGATACAGCCCCGGCCTCCCCAGCTGCCACTGCTGCCCCTACCTGGTGGTACACGGCTCGATTCTCGCTGCCGTAGTCAAAGGCTTTGAATTCTCCGGATTTTATCACCTGGGAAGAGAGGATGGATCTGCTGCGGGAGGCCAGCGAGTGCCAGTGCCTGGGTCTGGCGTGTCCCGGCCCCCTCGAGGGATCTGTCATGAGAGATACTCAGAAGGGTTTGTGTAAGTCCCTGCCCTCCATCTGCCCATCTCCAGCCATGCCAGCTGGCTGAGGACAGGCAAGGTCCTCACCCGTGGGACATTGCAGGAGGAGATGGCATCCCTGCAAAGCCAGCCTTTCCACCTTTTTTGGGTGGTTTTTTTGGCCTCTGGCTCCATGCCTGTCCCTAGCCATGGCCTGACAAACCAAGGTCTTGCACATGACTCCTCGGCTGCCCTGGTGCCACACTCTTCCCTCTGAAATCCTGCTCACCACCAGCTGTGTGTGCAGGGTGCTGCTGGAGTTCCTTCAGCAACCTGATCATCCTTTTTCAGCTTCCATTACCTACAATTTGGCCCTGCAAGGAGGCACACGGGTGGGGCTCTCCAGCCTGACCCTGTTTCCAGCAGGGCCAGTGCTGGAGCTGCAGAGTCCATCTCCAGAGTGTCCAGGATCCTGTTGGACAGTGGGAGATGTCCCCAGAAGGACCAGGGCAGCTCATCCTACATCCTCTTCTAATTTCTTGCCTTTACTTTCTTGGGAGTTTCCACTGTCCGAGATCCCTGATCTCTCATGTCTGCCCTGGGCACAGCAGACTCTCAGTGAAGGGATCATCCCAGGGGTGAAGCATCTGCATGTCAGGGATCCTACCTGGGCCCAGTGCATCACGTTTTTGACAGAGGTGCCATCCGGATAGTGGGATGTGTACACATCCAGCCGTGTCTGCAAGGAAACATATCCCAGCTCTCGTTGCTTTCCAGCGGATGGGAGCGGAGTGGCAGCTGCCAGGTGCTTCCCAGAGCAGCCACTGCTGAGTCACGCTGCCTGAGGAGCTGGACCAGGTTCAGGAATGTGATTTTCATTAAAAACCAATTGCTGTGAGTCAGCGCCAGGAGGGGAGTGATGGGGATGAAGGATGAGCTCCGTGAGATGCCTTACCTGGGCTCAGGGGCTGTGCTCAAGGCCTCAGTGACTACCTGAGGTCACCCAGGGGCTGCACCCCAGGGTGGTCACAGTGACAGGCAGCCCTAATTCACAGCTGTTACCAAGGGCCACCTGGCCACTGACATTTACCCAGCAGAGCCTGAGGGCTTTTCCTGTCCCAGGAGGAAAAGCATCTGGCAGAGGGACTCGTGTTGCCCATGCAGGGTCTGTTTGCTGCGGGCACTGGGGGCGGGTGGCTGTGGCAGGCTGGGCAGGGTGGGTGGCAGGCCCTGGTGCCCACTGGAATGGCACACCCACCATGTTGAGGTTCTTCTCGTTGTAGCCACCCAGCAGGAAAAGGAGGTTGGCACAGGGCCTGTGCAGCAGCGTGTGCCTGCACAGCTCCGGGAGGAACCGCCACAGCTTCCTCATCCGCAGGGACGCGTCCGTCCTGCCGAGCAGCAGCTGTGGGAGCAAAGGGCAGCAACGTCCATTTCCTGCTTTTCCCTCCCTGCAGCCCAGCCCCCGGACTGTCCCACCTTCCAGACAGTGAGGGAATGGCCAGGAATCCTCCTGCCCCACAGAGACGTGTACAGCTCATTGCAGGAGTTGATGCTGACTGAACACACACCAGGGAAAGCAATATTCACAACTCTCCTCTTTCCCCCCCGCTCCCCCAAGCAGTGGATCTGTTTTCTATGGAATCAACACAGCAAAGCTGCTCTTTTCCAGGTGTTTAGCCCCTACAAGTGCTCCCATATAAAGACCACTTTCATCCTAATGATGAGAAGAAGACATGCACTCAACAAAGTGGCCATCCAGAACTGTATGTGCGCCTGAATTGTGTCTGTGCTAATAAATCAGGAGGAATTAACTGTTTTCTGCTGCACCAGAAAGCCCCAGGGGCTGTGTCTGGGCGTGATCCCTTCTCTAGAACCAGTCAGTTTTGGGGCAGAAGGGCATGGAGTAATCCCTTACCGGAATCATCTTGAGATTGTTGTCCAGGAGGAACCGCATCTTCATGAATGGACTTCTGGAGTGCTCGAGTGTCACTACGGGAGCCAGGGCAAAAAACATCTTGACTTTCTGAGCCAGTTCAGGCATGGATGAAAACGCAATAAACGCTGAAGAAACAGAAGAACAACTTCAGACTTGCTCCCTCTTTCCCCAAGTGCTCAATCCAAGGGTTCACTTGGACCCAGGTCTGTTTAATTAATTATCTCCACTCGGAAATCTGAGATCTCTTGCCACCTTCCTGTTAAATGCTGGTGCAAGAGGTGCCCAAAGGGAGGTAACACCTTTATTCCCTTGGCTGATCAGGCACTCCCCACATGGAGGGGACCCCTCTGCTTTCTGCTGACAAGCAGCAAAATTAAATTTTTCATGTCAAGGTGGTGGGCGACCCCTCAGAACACACCAATCGAGCAGCCCTGGGAGTAGCCAACGTAGTGGAGATTCTTCTGCCCCGTTCTCTGCAGTACAAAGTCAATGCTGGCTGGCAGGTCGTACATTGCCATCTCATGGAAGCTGCAACACAGGCAGGGGGATGTTGGTTGTGAGGCAGCATCAGGAGGGCAAACTTACCTCGGGCTGCCTTGCATTGCCCAGCTTAAAATCCGGCGCTGATTTTCCGGGAGAAAATTCCTGGCGTGGATCCTTCCCGCCATGGCATCATCCTCCCCTGAAAGGGCTTAGTACTCCCACGGCCATGGTGAGCAGCAAATAGACTGCAGAGCATTCCAGTGCCATCCCCAGCCTCTCTGCAGACCCAGAGCTGGCTCCCAGCAGGATTACAGCACCAGCTCTGCTCCTTGGGATGCTCTTTCCCAGAGGGGGATGGATCACCAGTTCCTGCCCGTGTGCCTGTTGGTGGGACGTGGTGAAAGGCAGACCTGCTGTGTGAGGTTTTTCTAAAAGCCTGTTTATGAGTGTGGGGATTCTAATCTGAAGATCAGCTCTGGAGAGGCAGCAGCAGCTTAAAAAGCTGTTCTTGGGGACAAGGGGCAACAAGGAGCAGGGGAGGTGGCAGTGACACTTGTGGACATCTCAGCGGTGTCCCTGTGGACACCCCCGAGGTGGCGTTGATGTCTCTGTGTGTCCCCACGTGGGCAGCAGTGCCCTGTGCTCTCGGCAGCTGCAGGGAGGTGCTGGCACTGTGTCAGCAGCCAAGTCTGCTCAGGTCCCTCCATCCTCCCTGTGCCAGGGGTTAGGTGCTCTGACTTGCCTGCTCAGAGACACCCACCTCTGCCTAGAGCTGGGTGACAGGCAGAGAACATGGCCAGGCTTTTGTAACGTGCTCCAGCCCACCTGAAATCCCAGAATTCCACCTGGTCGGCTGAGAGGTGCTGGTGTCTTCGGGACCAGCTCGTCCCCCGGCTGTTTGCCAGCCACACATCATAGCCAGAGTCTGCCAGGATGAAGCCAAGGCTGTTGTTAGCCAGATTTTCCACCCAGTGGCTGCCTTCTCCAAATACCCCGTGCTGGAGAAACACGACCGGCCTGGCCCCTGCGTGCAAAAGAAACAGCACATCTCATTGAACCAGAGTCTCCATTGACTCACCCCAAATTAAGGCCAGTAAAGCCTCTTCTTTTACATTGCAAAATGTGCATTTTGGCAATGTGTTCTGGTGCTACACCTTTGAGTGTAAATTGGAGAAATCCCAGGGATTCTGTAGTTTTGCTTTAACAATGACTATTCCCCTGGCCTGGCCAGGTTCATCCATTCACCTGCTTATGTTCAGTGCCTTTTTTTTTTGCTGGCTCTGAGTGAAACAGAGCCGTACCTCTGTTCTTAGGCTTTTCTCTTCCATGAGGAATTCTGTTCAGGTGGATGAAGTAGCCATCACGAGTCAGGACATCATACTCCTCACTGGGGTACCCTTTGTGGCGGATGATTTGGCTCTGGGGGAAGAAAAACCCGGGTGGGAAACTTTCCATAGCTTATCTGACTTGAAGAGCACATCACTCGGTAAAACTGAAGTTCTGGCTTTGCCCAGGCTGTCTCTAGATCAGCTGAGGACTTTTTGAGACAGAGGATGCTCTGTCCGAACCCCGCCCCAGCGATCTGCCCGAGGGAAGAGCAGACGCTCAGCCGTGGGCGGGAGGGGAGCTGACGGCCGCAGGGCTTGAAACGCTTCCAAAAGCGACGATTTGAAACCGAAAGGATTTGCTGCCGCCTGACCCCGCTTTACTGGCGGCTGGCACCGATTTCCTGCCGGCCGACACCGCTTTCCTGCCGGCTGACGCCGCCGGCAGCACATGTCACATCAGGCTCGCAGCTGATGTGCCGGGCTGATAAGGTGCTGGGGCAGATGGAACCTGCCGAGCTGGGCTGACTGGAAGGGCAGTGGGATGGGATAAACCCCACAGGATTCACTGCAGGGCTCCCGAGGCTCTGCCTGAGCTTTATTTACGCGGAAAACACCACAGATTGGGAAGTTTGCACCTGGTAAAATCCAGCTGTGATTCTACCACGCGTTGCTGTATGCTCCCTTTCTCACGAGGAAAGATTTGAGTGCAGCAAATTTAGCCCGTCTTGGGTTCCGCTAAACCCCGCTTCAGAGCCTCGCAGGGCTCGCCTGGACATGGCCCTGAGCCATTTGCTGCAGCTGAAGGAGAGCAGCCACGCACAAATTTCTACCCTCTGGGGAGATGTCTGATCAAATCCAGTCCGGGATTATCCCTATCTCCAACTGCCCTGCTGGTAATTGCACTTCATTCTGCTGGGAGGAGGAGGAGGAGGAGGAGCTTGTTAATGATGGTGTGGAGGCAGCGTCATATCGCAGCAGCTCGACAGCACCAGCCCTCTCCGTGTGCCCTCCAAGCCTCTCTCCTCCAGCTGAACGTGCCCGAACTTTCAGGCTGGAAATTCAAAGCTCTCCTGACTTACGACGTTCATGAGAGCCTCGGGGTTTAGAGCCTTTTTCTGCTCGGTGGCACCTCCGGAGTTTGTGGGTGCTTGCACGAAAAACAGGATTGCCATCAAGAGCCACATCTTGTGCCTGTGTAAATAATAATGGTAACAACAACAAAAATAATGATAATGACGGTGATAATAGGAATAGGAGCAACAACAACAATGAAACCAGCAATGCCAGTGGTGTTGCTATTATCACTGTTGATTTTTACTATTATTATCAGAATTGATATGAATGTTTGTTTCTACTTAGTTACTGTGGGTGAAGTTCCTCACGTATCTGAAGATCACAAATCATTTTCTGGGCTGGGAAAATGGAGGGAATTCCCAATTCCAGTTTTCTTTGCCGTCCACATGAGGATTTTTATACTCCTCTGTACGGACAGGTTGTGGTACTAGGCAGATCTGGTACTAGCAGCCTTTTAAATATTTTTAATGGCAAGAAGAGGAGAACCAGCTGTGCAATACAGGAACTAAACCAATAGCATTGGGCCAGTTGTCTCACAGAGGAAATTAATCCAAAGGGGGAGTTTATGCTAGGGAAGGAACATGTTTAGTGTGGCTGGGCTGTGACCATGTCTACACTTTTCGTGTTTCTCTGTTGCTTAGCTTTTGTACCCAAAACCCACTGTAAACAGAAGGGTCCTATGAACTGAAACTGGGACAGCCTCATAGGAAGGCTATTTGTTAAATAAGAGTAGCCTGAAAAGAAACCCAGAAAAAACCTTTTTGATCACCTTAGATACTCCTGGGCTGAGTCTATTTTTAGTGCACACAGTTAGTATTATACATGATCATACATGATTTCTAAAGTTTAGCCAGGCTCTCAAAAGTTACAGCTTAACTTCAGCCCAGCAGCACAAATTGTGAATTTACTCTCTGCCTCCCTCCTCCTGCTCCCAGTGGATCTCCCACACCACAAGACTTCCATGCTCTCTGAAATATTCTCAGCAAACCCCCCTGTGGTAGCATCAAGATTCGAGTTAAGACCGAAAGTAAAAAAAAAAGAGCAACTGATGCTTTTCCCCCCTCGGGACAGCTCCAAAAGGACACGAATCTGAACGACACAGAAGAAATTACGTTACCAGGCAGAGCCCCCTGGCGCGTCTGACCGGGCTGGTGGTGGCAGTGCTGGTGGCTCTGTCATCACCACAGTTAAAAGGACCCTGCTGTGTCAGAGCCCAGCCACGCCGGCACCCTGCTGTCCCTCATCACGTGCCCTCTAATTAACAGATGTGTCCTGATCACCCCCGTGGCACCTCCCTCCATGTGGCCGTGACTTTCATGCTTGCCAAGGATTGCACTTCCAGATGCAGCCGGACTGGTGTGCTGAGGAATTCCAGCTACGGAGTTGCACCTTAAGCTCATGATAGCCACAGTGAAAAAAAAAAAAAAAAGCCAAAAGCTTTTCTTTGTAAAGGGTCATTTCCTAACTCCCAGGGTCGTTTAGAAGAGTTCCTGGTGCAACAACAACAAAAAATAGACTCTACCGTCTTTACAAAGCCTCAGCAGCATGGCAAGCTCACCAAGGACAGGTCAGGCCTCACTGCCTGCCGGGATGGGAGACACTTGGTCACCCCACCCCTTGTGAAAAGTGACAGCAAGGCCCCAATGTGTCGTGTTGGCAAGGGGTAATTTGCAAAGGCTCTGCAGGGCTTTCTGGAAAAGCACCAGGCTGAATGTCCCTTCTGGAAAAGCACCAAGCTGAAGGTCCCTTCTGGAAAAGCACCAGGCTGAATGTCCCTTCTGGAAAAGCACCAAGCTGAAGGTCCCTTCTGGAAAAGCACCAAGCTGAAGGTCCGACCAGCAGCCAGCAGTGTTGGGGAGAGCTGGTGCAACACCTCTGCTTGCCCAAAGCCACAGGTATTGCACAGAGCGAAGGCGTTTGCTCCCCACCTCAGCCCGTGAGCAGCCAGCCTACGCCTTTCCCTACCTTGGTAGCCACCTCGAAGCCCAAGCCCGTGGCTGGTTCTGCTGGAGTGTGCCTTGCCTGGCTGTGGATTAGGCTGTGTTCTAATGCTCCAGCCAGCCGTGCTGCACGAGTGGAATGTGGGTTGTGAAAGGCAGCCCGAGTGCGGGCGTTGCTCCATCTCCCTGCCGCCGCTTTCTGTCGGTGCCACAGCTGCTGACACAGAGGGGCTGTGTGGGTGCTTTCCTCCTCACAGCAGGCGTGGCCTTCACTCCTTCATTGCCTTCTGCACCTGCGCCTGCTCCAGGCTTTTGGAAATGTCTTCCCTCGCCTGTGAGCACAAAAATCCTGCTACAAAGAGTCAGAGAATCGTGGAATGGAACCCANGCAGAATCCCCCCTCCCCTGCTGCACAGGCTGCTGCTAACTCCTCTCTACTTGTTGTCCAGTGGAGGTACTAAGTCGTAGTAACAGTAGTAATAAAATAATAGTAATAGAAGTTGGAAAGGCAGCAGAGACCTCTCTGACATCCTCAGGCTGTGGAATGAGGCCATTGGAGCAGTGTGTCAGTGCTGAGGTGAGTGTGTGATTCAGCACCTGGGAGTTATTCCACCTGTGGTGGAAGGAGAGAAGGTGCCAAAAAAAAGCAGCTGGATCTTTACTGAGGAGCTCTTGTGTAGCTCACTCAAAGGGAGGAATGAAGACCTTTGAGGACTTGAAGGAGGTTAGGTTTAGATGGGAGATTGGGAAGGAATTGTTCCCTGGGAGGGTGGGCAGGCCCTGGCACAGGGTGCCCAGAGAAGCTGTGGCTGCCCCTGGATCCCTGGCAGTGCCCAAGGCCAGGTTGGGTGGGGCTTGGAGCAGCCTGGGACAGTGGAAGGTGTCCCTGCCCATGGCAGGGGGGGAATGAGGTGACATCTAAGGTCCCTTCCAACCCAAACCACTCCAGGATTCCATGATTCTCAGAGGGGTGTGCCAGGTGGGCTGCTCAAGGCGTGACACAGAAGGCAAAGGTTTCCAGCTACCAAGTCATCCATGTGCCTCCTGGGCTCTGCCTAAGGCCCAAATCCTGTATTTTTCTTGCCCTCTAAGGCCCTTTAGGAATCAAAAGTTACATCTTCTGGTGTGATGTGTTGCTTCTGCATCTTCCTAGGTATTAGGCAGCATTGCTGCTGGATGCCTTTCATCTTCTCGTTTGAGGCATCACAGGACTGCAATCCCACCTGCTGCTGGCACAACAGGAAGAGAAACAGCCCGTGAGATCAGCTGTGTCCCTGCTGCTGTCCCACAGGAGCAGGTCTGCTGCTGCTGAGTCACCTCCTCTGAGGCACACCTTGGTGCAAGCAGCACGTTCCTCAGCTCTGGGATTGGGGTTAATCATGTCCTGGGCCATCCATGCACACCTTTGCTCCAGCTCCTGCCCTGCTGCTCCTCCTGCTGCCTTCCCACATGTGCCAGCCACCAGACTGTGTGCCCAGGGTGCTGGCTGGTGCCTCCTGCCAAGCACAAGGGCAAACCAGTCACAAGTCCTGGCATCCTGAGCTGGGGAAGGGAGTATCATCCTGATTTTAGCAATGAGAGAATGCCAGCTCTTGTGCAATTCCTGCCAGACAAGCACAATTCCTTGGAGAACGTGGCTCGAGTTAAAGAAGCTGGTGAGGGAAGCAGTCCTTATCTGCTTGTACTTCTCCTGGTTTAAAGTCCCTTTGGCTAGGCTGGGATATCTCTGCTTTACACATTTAGGAGGGGTTTTGCCCATGCTGGAGTTTCACAGTGGAGCTTGAGGAAAACAGTTGATCTTTTCACAACACCTTGTTAGAGCTGTTCATGCAATCATTCCATTCCCCATAATGAAACTGAATAAACAAAAGCATAAACATTCCTGAATGTGGATTGGGAGATAAGGGAGATGTGACCACTGGTGCTTTTTCTCTGGTAATTCCTCCCCTGTTCCTGTGCTCAGAAGAGCCCAGAACAACCCTGAGCTTCTTGTACTTTGCTGATCTCTCTTCATTGTACAATTAGCTTTAAAGTGTATTTTACTGCTAAAAGAGTTTGGTTTGTGGGTGAACAGATCTGGGACAACTTCAGCAAAATTTCCCAATAAAGAAATGCCTACAGTTTTCAAATTTGGTGCCGTAGTGCTCTTGAGATTATTTTCCAGCATACTGGGAAAAAGCTGATCTGGCTCAGGTTTGCCAAAGCCCTGATCAGGGATACCAGAGGCCTTTAGGGAGCAGGAACATATCCCATAGGACACAGTCCAGGTTCAGGGGTGATCACAGAATCACAGAATGAACTGGGTAGGAAAACACCTTTGAGATCATCGAGTCCAATCTATGACCTAACACCTCCTCATCAACTGAACCCTGGCACTGAGTGCCATGTCCAGGCTTTTTAAAAACATGTCCAGGGATGGTGACTCCACCACCTCCCTGGGCAGACGATTCCAGTGCCCAGTCACTCTTTCAGTGAGGAATTTTCTCCTGATGTCCAACCTAAACTCCCCCTGGTGCAGCTTAAGGCTGTGTCCTCTCGTTCTAGAAGAATCATCATGATCAACACTGGCTTGTGAAGTTTTAGAGATAATTACATCTGATCTTCATTTCAGCTAACTAACTTTCCACGGCCTTGCACCATTCCCACCTGCTTGAAGTCCCATCACATGAAAAGTCTCAAAGACCAGGGTTCTCTCTCTCAGAGAGTCATCTAACAAACTCAAAAGAAAATTTGAAAATTGCATTGGAAATAACACAGAAATTTCTGTGAGTTCCTGAAATAAGAAATGGAAGTGTTTTCAACCAAATGAAGGTCTGAATCTACTCAGCAATGCCTCTGGAAATTGTTGTCAGGCTGTTAAGGATCAAAATGATGTGAAAAGGCAGCACACCATCTGTCATAACTTGATGAAACCTTGCCCTAGATTAAGTCTGGGACAAATCAGTTTCTAAATAACCCCACTGGGCAGCACGTTGCTTAAAGCAGACACCAGAGCAATCTCTGGATTACTTGCAAAAGCATCACTTCTCTTCAAGCCTGTGCTCGTGGGTGGGAGGCTGTGGCAGGGGTGTTCAGCACCTCTCCAGCGTGGGCACACCTTGGGGCTGGCCCTGTGCTCCACTCCACGACTCCTGCGTGTGCTGCTGTCCTTTGCAGTGGCTGTGTGATGGCAGGGAATGATGGGTGAGCCAGCACGGTGACACTGCTGTGCCCTGAGCGGGATGTGACACAGCCTTGAGCCCTCATGGCCTCATGTGACACGCTCTGCATGAGCACATCTGGCAGAAAACTGAATGAGAGGCTGAGTGACCAACATCCTCCCCACGTGGAGCTGTGGGGCTGAGGCTGGGTTGCCCACACAGGGAGGATGAAAAGGGTGGTGAAGGCTTTGTGCTCTGTTGGAAGCTCTGAGGGTGAGAGGTTGAATTGATCAGCATGGATGAGATATGTAGGACATTGATCTGCTGGAGCACGTCCAGAGGAGGCCACCAAATTGATCAGAGGGATGGAGCAGCTCTGCTGGGAGGAAAGGCTGGGAGAGCTGGGATTGTTCAGCCTGGAGAGGAGAAGCCCTGGGGTGACCAAATTGTGGCCTTCCAGAGACTGAAGAAGAAAGGAGAAACATGAAGAAAGACAGTTTAAAAGGGAGGGAGTGCCAGGACACGGGGAATGGCTTCCCACTGCCAGAGGGCAGGGATGGATGGGATATTGGGAAGGAATTGTTCCCTGGGAGGGTGGGCAGGCCCTGGCACAGGGTGCCCAGAGAAGCTGGGGCTGCCCCTGGATCCCTGGCAGTGCCCAAGCCAGGTTGGACATTGGGGCTTGGAGCAGCCTGGGACAGTGGAAGGTGTCCCTGCCCATGGCAGGGGTGGCACTGGATGGGATTTAAGCTCCCTTCCCAGCCAAACCATCTGTGATTCCATGATTCTGTGATACCTTGTGCAATCACCACAGACCTGCCTGGTGATGTTTGACTCTTCTGACAGACCTGAGACATGCAAGGACTCCAATCCCCACATGGCAGTCCCAGGAGATGGAATTTCACAATATTTATTCTGCAAGCACAGACCAATTTGCTTCCAAAACAAACCTCTTCATCCATTGTTGATCCTTTACCAGCAGAGGGGAAGCAACTACCAGAACCTGATCTAGCCAGAACTTCACCAAAGTGCTCTTTCTCAGAAGAATGAAGATAATGCATTGCAAACACTAAACCAGCCAATTGCAGAAGTGGCAGAAACTTTAAAACCCCAACAGGAAGAGACTCAACCTTGCACTTTTAATGAGTTTTCAGAAGTTAAAAGTCAGTGCTTTTAAACTAAACTTAAATGGCAGGTGGGGATGTGGTTTAGTGGTGAGCATGGTTGGGTGTGATGATCTTAGGGGTCTCTTAAGGATTCTATGATTCTAATTTTCAGAAGTTTGCGAGGGAAACACCTTGCCAATATCTTTGGGTGTTTATTTGCCCAGGTGGAGAAGTCACCCTGCATTTGCATTGATATCCATGGCATGAGCACAGTGCAGTCCTGTAAGATGCTGCCCCAGGGCACAGCCCTGCTGCGAGCAGCTGATCACAGAAGAAGATGTGATTACAAATATCCTAAGTGAGGCAGCAAATCACTGGCAATCCAGGCTGATCCTGTCCAACCTGCAGCCTCATTCCTGCAACCTGGGATTGCCTCACCCTGTCCTGTTTTCTTCTGTGGTCAGTTCCAGCTGTAAGGGTAGAAAGTGAAACATTTGGAGAGGTTTGTGCTGAAAACTCCCCCACCCACAGAACCCTGGGATGGTTTGGGTTGGAAGGCACCTCAAACCCTGTCTCATTCCACCCCTTTCACAATCCCAGAGTGCTCCAAGCCCCGTCCAGCCTGGTCTTGGGCACTGCCAGGGATCCAGGGGCAGCCCCAGCTTCTCTGGGCACCCTGTGCCAGGGCCTGCCCACCCTCACAGGGGACAATTTCTCCAGAGTTTTAACCTCTAGTTAACAGTACAACCATAGAGAGGCCAGTAGACCCCATCCAATTTATTATTACTATTATTATTATTTTCATTACCATATTATTATTACCACATTATCATTATTACCATATTATTATTACCATATTATTATTATTATTATTATTATTAATAATAATAATAATAAATCTTTGTGGAAAGAGGACCTTATCCTTTTCCCTGCTTGCTCCCAGGTGTATTTTAAGAAAAGAGTTACACAAACAGGCAAATTCACAATTCCTCCTCTGATCAAGGGATTATTAATAATTTAATCTAGAATCTGAAAAAAGATGTGGACTTGTTACTGCTTTCCACCACACCCTTCTTCTGTCTCCCACAAAAGCACTCCCTGAGAGAGGCAGTAAAAGGTGGCCTTTGCAGCTGGGTTTGTGCCTTAGAATAGCTTAAGGTGGTGCAAAATGGTGTTTCCTGGTAGAACTTATTGAAACCCCTTTGTGTACAAGTAAGATTATCCAAATCAGCATGAATCTGAGAAAGATGTCCCGTATTTTAGTAAAATGGGCAGTTCTCATGGAAAAAAAAACCTGTGGCCACTCTTCATTGTCGCCAGGCAGGAAGTTTACAGCTCCTTCCAGCTGTGGATGAAGGCAGTGAGTGTCAGGATGCTGGGATTCTTGGTGGAAGTGTTGCCAGAAGGTGAATAAAGCTACCCAGGATCCATCCATCCATCCACCACGTGGTTTCCTCCCAGCAGAGCTGCTCCCGTGGGACAGGAGGGCATGGAGCTTCTGTCCAGCTGTTTGCAGCTGGGAACCCAAGCTCAAGGAGCCCAGAGTCCACAACAGCCACCAGGAGCCAAATTCCACTGGCATTGGTTGTTGCTGGAACCCCGTGAGAGTGAGGCACCTGGGAGACTCAGGGTGCGAGGGCCATGCTCAGCTTCTGCAAGGACCTCAGCCTGTTGAACCTCAATCCAGAGTGCTTTCCCAAACATTGGATTGGCTGGTTTTCCTCTCTGGCCAGAGTAACATCAGTCCAAACCAAGTGTGGCAGTTTATTGAGCTTTTTCCCCATCATTTTTCTTCACTTTTTTTTCACCCCCGATTGAAAGAAGTCCTAGAAGTCATTGAGAAGCCAACAACCACTGTTCCAGCTCTAGGCACTCTTCTCCATCAGGTCAAGCATTTCTTTGTACACCTGCTCGTAGACCTGCTTGCCCCAGAGGAAATCAAAGTGGACGAATTCGGGGATGTACTTTATGTAGGCCACGTTGGAGATGCGGGGCAGGGTGATGTTCACATCTTCAGGGGCTGAAATCCAGTCCTGGCCCCCATACCAGGCAGCCAGCGGGGTTTTCATGTTCTCCAGCTTGTAGAAGGGAGGAGTGGTCTGGAAGACAGGAGGGAGGTCAAGGGCAAACCAAAAATTCCAAGTGTGTCCTGATGGCTGCTTGGAATTTGTCCGTGATCCCAAGGGATGGGAGAGGAGCTAGCACAACAGAGCTTCACTATGCCTTGGGTCCTCTTCTGGTGGACTTCTTTCCATCAGAAGGTCAAGAAGCCATCACTGAGTGACTTTTTACATAAGAAAGTTACAAACCTGCTTCCCCAGATAAAGCAAATGTAATTCATAGAATCCCAGAATGGTTTGGGTTGGAATGAACCTCAAACACCATCGTGTTCCAGCTCCCCTGCCATGGGCAGGGACACCTTCCACTAGCCCAGGCTGCTCAATTCTCCAGATTCAGTCTCAACCACTGCAATATTTATTTACTTTTTGCCCTGAGCATGGCTCTCTCTCACCTGGTTGTAATGGAGCACGTTGTCACTGCCGTAATCGTAATACTTGAATTCCCCTGTCCGATAGAGCTGCAAGGGGAGGAGAGTTACGTTTATTATCCATGCTTTGGAGGGGTCTCTTAGAAAGATAAAAGAGGTGGCAGGGGACTGCACTGCTCCTTCCTGCCACCAAGGCTCAGGGAAGCGATTATTTACACTTGGTGCTGGATTTGGGTGGAGAGCTCAGCCCCAGGAAGACCTTGACGTGGAAATCCCACAGGGAAGAAGCTGGTGTACAGCCAAGAGCCTCAAAGCAGACATGAATCAGACCTTTGGGTGAGTTTTTTTGTGTGTTGTGGTCAATGCCATCAGCAGAAGGATGTGAGTTGCATGTTTTCAATAATTAGGTGTATAATTAGTGGTCTTACTGACCCTCAGCCTTTGCTCTGGCATCTCCTGTCCTGCTTTATCACCAGTCTTTGTTCCACCTCTGCCTGCTACAAACCCCAAGGACCTCTTTTGTTGGAATAAATAACTTAATTCTGCACCAGTGTTTCAGGGCAGCTTTCCTCCCTCTCCCTAACACAGGGGGTGCTGTGGGGGATTATTCCCACCCCCTGAGCAGAGAGAGGAGAACACAAAGTGTTACCTGGCGCCAGTGCAACATGTTTTTTATGGATGTGGAGTCAGGGTAACGGGTCATGTACACGTCGATGCGGCTCTGCAAGAAACCATTGGAGAGGGTTATTCTCTGCTCCCAAAAAAATCCTCATTAGAAATAAAACTGATCCTGTTCAGGGGCCACACGAGCCTCACTCACACAGAGCTGCAGAGCTCCCTGCAGCAAGCTGAGCAATTCCCATGGGCCATGTTGGGAGTCTGCCTGGTTTCCAAGGCAAAGTAAGGCTCCATTTCTTGTGCTCAGGATCATTTTGCCAAGACAAAGCTCTGTGTGTTGTTTCTAATATGTTTCCTTCTTGGACTATTAAGGAATCACACCAACGCTTTTCTTGAGAAACCCCTACCCTGGTGCCTCCATCTGAGTTTCTCTGCCAATCAAAGATGTCAAAGGCCATGTGGAGGCAGCAGATTGATAGCTTGGGCTCGGGCAGTGAGGAGCTGGATCTCTTGAGAGGGAAGCTGGAGTGTACATACCACATTCAAGCTGTTGGCAAACCCACCAGGCAGGTAAAAGACCAGAGAGCACAGGCTTTTCAGCATGGGGTAGGTGCACAATCTGGAAACCACTTTCTTCAAGACCTCATCCTTATCAAAGACCACCTTGTGTCCTAAAATGAGCTGTGGAAGTCAGAGGGGTGGATCAGTGGGGTTCACGTTCCTTTTTGCCTGCAGGTGCTCCCCAGCTCTTTGCTCACCCCTGAAAGCTGCTGACAGCTTTGCTGTGCTTTGTCATTTTGGCTTTTCAGAAGCCCTGGAAGAGCCCTGACCTTCCCAGGAGAGATTTCTCCAGGGAGAAGGGACCCAAAACCAATTCCTATTAATAGCTCTTCTCTGATGATGATTTACACGTCCTCCAGGCTCAGAGCTCATCACAAACACCCAGAGCAGGGAGATGGAGGTGATGTACAAGCACTGCGTGTCTCAGGTGACCTTCCCAGTCCCTCCTCCCCCTCACACCTCACGTGTGCTGAGGACATACCTTAATCAGGGCCTCGGGAAGGTCAAACACCCTGACCAGGGGCGACTTCATGTTTGAGTTCACAGTGATCGGGGCCAGGGCGAAAAACATCTTGATTTTACGATCCAGCTCGGGAATAGATGAGAAGGCAATGAAACCTGCGTGAGGGAGAAGGAAGCACAGCCTGCCCTGCTTTTCTGAGGGGGCTGGTGACTCCCAGGTGTGTGTGCCCATCAGAAGGCCCCTCAGAGGTGGCTCTAACAGGTGGGGCTCTGGCAGCACCCTGTTTTGGGCTGCCACTGCTCAAAACTCCTCTGTTAAAGCAATGACCTGCTCTTTCCCCTTTTGTTGTTTGGCAATGCCTGGGCATTATCCTCCCTCACCAAGGTTTTAGGAACACTCCCAGACTGGGGGTGCACAGCTGCTGTGACCCTGCCAGGTCTGCTCTCCTCCTCAGTACCTGTGGTGGTGCCTTGGGAATAAGCCACGTAGTACAACTGCTTCTGCCCTGTTTTCTGCAGGATGTAGTTGATGGATGCTGGAAGGTCATACATGGCCATCTCATGGAAGCTGCAGGGGGGACAGGCACGGGACAAAATCACCCTTGCTGACCTTGCCATGGCTACTTGACTGCGGACAAGAGCTTTGGCAGGAATGGGCAACCCAGTTTGTGCCCGCTGGCAGAGGGTGTGGCTGTCAGGAGCAGCCCGACAGACACTGCTGAGGATACCAGGGACCTGCCCACCCTCCAGTCTCACGGAAAAGACCTGTAAGCTGAGTATTCCTGGTGGTAGTATTCAAACTCTCTGTGTTTCCGTGACCAGCTGTTCCCCCGGCTGTTCCCGATCCAGACGTCGTAGCCAGCATCGGCCAGGATGAAGCCCAGGCTGGTTTTGGGCAAGTTGGTGACCCAGTTGCTCCCCTCCAACACCAGGCCATGCTGCAGGAGGACTGCAGCCTTTGGAGCTGGAGGAAGAAGAGGAGGAATCATTTTCTTTGACCATGAGCAAAATTGGTCATTCACATGCAGGTGTTGCTTTGGCAGCACCCCCCTGGGGAGTGACACCAGAGCAGGGACATGGTTACCTCTGTCCTCAGCCTCTCTGGAGAGGTGTTTTTGAAGAAGGCTGGGGCAGAGAGTGGAAATCTGGGGTTTTTTACTCTTATTTGCCATATTCACAGGCCAGTCCTGCTTCCCAGGGGAGGGGCACACTGCCAAGGACAGGTCATCACCCCACCATCACTTTGAAACAGGGGTTTCAGTGAAGAACAGGAAGATGCCAAAATGCTGAGATGGCATTGGATTGGACACAGGAAGGAGCCAAAACAGTGAGATGGCATTGGATTAGCCACCTGGTTTGGTTTCCTTTCCTGACAAATGGCTTTTTGCTGCTCTGCTGTCTGGTTTCCAGCTGAGGTAAAACCTGGAGCAAGATTTCTCTGTCCTGTTCATTCTCCTTCCTCTTTGGAGCAAATCCTCTCAGAACAAGGTCAGCATGGTGAGCACCCGCATTTCTTCTGCTCCCAAGACTATTTGCCTGATTTTTCCTGCCTCCTTGAGGACTGTGGTGGTATAGCTTATATCAAAACTTCCCGGCAGAAAAAAGGCGGCGGAGTTGGAAATGAGGTATCCCAAATCAGTTATTACAGCTTCCGCCTCCAAAAAACTCATAAAAACCCGGTGAGCACCTGGAAAAGCTCTCTTTTCTGCTTCCGGTGGACTGACAGGACCCACCTTTCCTCTCCCTCCTTGCACCGTGCTGGTGCGGAGGGGGAAGGAGGGGGGAAGAGGAGAAGGAGCCCAGACCCATCTTCCAGTTTCGAGGGGCAACATCATGCGAGAGGTAACAGTAACAGCCTCGCTTGGCTCCGCTCCGAGCTGAAAGAGGCTTTCATTCTGCTGCTCCAGCGAGGGCGCCTGGCCTTTCAGTTCCTCATGGCAGCTCCTGCAGGAGGGGACTGAGACAGTTTTGCTCGGCTCCGCTCTGAACAAGGAGAGAGACTTTACTTTTGCTGCTCTCAGCCAAGGAGCCTCGCTG
>VZTZ01037403.1:14905-26208 GCA_013400955.1 Drymodes brunneopygia | reverse complement strand
AACCATATATAAGCAAGGGACTCTTGAGATGGCTCCTTCTTGCCTTCCTGCTTTTGCCAGGGAGAGCTTGTCCCATTTTCCTCTCCAGTAAGACTGGGCCCTTGCGCCCTCCACCTCCCTCTCAGAGGGAGGGGGGAAAAGGGCGGGTCTAGCTGGAGCTGCAGTGCAGCCTGGCACGGGGGAAGAACCAGCCTGAGCTCTCCAGCTCTGATGTAACTTGGCCATAAATTCCAGCCATGGCCCGGCAGGGCTGAGCCCTTGCTCTCCTCCCCCTCAGCTCAGCCATAAATTCCAACCAAGGCCAAGCAGGGCCAAGCCCTTGCTCTCCTCCCCCTCAGCTCGGGACGCTGAAATGCTACTTTCGAACAGCACGGGCAGAGACCCTGTGACCATGACAAGGCCCGAGAGAGAGATTAACCCTCCCAGTGCCCGGATGAAACCTGCAAACAACTATCTTCCCCTGTACAGAGAGAGAGAGTGAGGACACCTACAGAAACACAGAATAGAGACTCTAAAGTCAGTGAAGGAAGCAGAGCCGACGCCTAGAGGGAGGAGCATGAGAAGGGCTTCAGTGATTAAGCTGAAAATTCTTTTGTGAAGCCATGGTTGGGACTAAGCTAAAATATTCCCTGTTATATATGAGAAAATGCTCCAAAGGTGAGCCAAGGCACCTGTGTAGAGATAAGGAGATGCTGAAGTAATTGTGGCCTGATGAGAACCTTGAACAGAGACAGAGAAGAAGCTGTGACCCAGTCCCTCAGCCTGTCGATGGTGAAAGAGAACTTACATTGTCAGCAGTGGAAGAAAGGGATTTCTTTGCTGCTGTAGTAGAACCACTCATCCTTAAAAGAGTACCCCATGGACCACCATAGCCTACTGTAGTAGCTGTGGGGAGGCTACAAGTGTGGGAGGGATCTTCCACAAGAAACAGATTTTCTTCCTGGGCAGCTGCTGGTTGTGAGGCTGGAACCATAAAAAATTGTATTTCTTGTGGAGAAGTCCATGGTATAAGCAAGAGAAACTTCTCTCCCTAAATGGACTGAGAAAAGACTATTTTAGAGGTGGTAAACTGACTGAAAGTCAAAGTGTTGTCTTTTTGTGTTGTCAGTGGGAAAGAGATGGGGGGAGGAAAGGTGTTCTGAGGGTTTTGTTCTGGTTCTTGGTGGTTTTTTTCCCCTTTTTAGGTCTGTTAATGAGCTTTCTTTATATTCCTTAAAGTTTGAGCCTGCTTTGCCTACTCCTAATTCTTATCTCACAGCAAAATTGGATAAATTCTAGTAAGTGTGCTGGCATTTGGCCAGAAACACAGATTGGCAAACTCAAACCACTACAGTTACATTTGAATCAAGAATTTCACAATTCAAAAACAAGTTCAGGAATTAAAAATGCTGCTTAAAAAAAAAAAAAATTGCTATGTCCAGAAGTACAGACAGGCCTATAGACTGAGATTTTGTAAAGGTGTATTAAAACTAATACAAATAGCATGGCAATTCATGTAACACAAAATTCCTATTTTTACCATTGCATATAATAGACTCTCTTCTCTCAACCAGTTGCTTTAGTTGGACCGAACCATGATAGTCATGCTGTATGCATGTGACAGGCTCAGAAGGGGAGACTAAAAGAATCAACATTTTCAACCTTTGAAGTGACAATTCACACTATAAAATATGAAGCTAAATACAAAGATAAGTGAAAACCTAAGGTCTCTTCTAATATTGTTGGAAAAAAGTCCCTTCCAGACCTTGATCAGTAGCTGAACATTTTACCTCACATATATGTGCATGTTCTCCAAACACTGAAATCATGATCTTCAACATAAAGAGCAAAATGCCACTGTGTCTGAAGTTTTGTAGGGACAAGGATACATCAAGTGTGTTATGACTGTAAGTCACAGCTGCCAAGATGATGAAAAACCTTTGCATTTTAAAAAGCTCTGTATTTTAGGTTTATTTGGATATGCCTTTATGAAGGCTGAAGGAAAAAACTTCATCCCATATGCGGGTTATTTTTCTGTAATTAGAAGACAGGGAAAAGAATTATTTTACCTTTTATGTTTCTTTTTACCTATTATTTTTACTTGCTGTTGTAAGAAAATGAAAAGCTTAACATCAGAGCATCATCTCTGCCAACAAACATTAATTCTCATTAGCTTCTGAGAACCCAAGTACTTTGCAAGATGCCTCTTTTGCTAACACATACACTGTTTTAAAATATAGATTTCTGATTCATCTAATCCATTTCTTAGGCCAACTACATGGGATGTAGGTTGGTATTTTTCCTCACCTCAGGTATCTCTTTGTTGACTTGTGGTCATCATACTCAGTGATGGAGAAATAATATGCTATCATTTCTTTCGATTTATAGTACAAAAGTCAAGCTATATTTCTATTAATCATTGTCTTGATTTGATATTGCTTATAATTTGTTGAGTCTTCTCAAATAGCAATAATCATGATAATGCAGTTATGGCATGTGATACAGCTTTTCAAAGTAAATATAAAAAGGACTGAACAAAGTACATGGTAAAAGGCATTTTGAATCTGTGAGCTTCAAGAATTTAGATCAGCATATCAGTCAAATCATGGTAAAACAAAAACACATGCAAGTGCTTAGAGATCGTGCTCTAGTACAATGCACACATACCCAGAGAAGAGGGCCAGTTCACTGAAGCATTACAAATCAAAATGCAATCACTTTCTTGTGCTTAACGTGCTCTACAAGGAACTGAAAGGTTAATGAGCAAGGTGGCTTTAATTGCTTTTTTCTAAATACCTGGCCCATAAAATAAACATACCTGCCTTTAAAAGCTTCATATTCCAAAATTTCTATAGTAAACATTCTCTGTTGAAATTTTCTATTCGTGGAATTGGACTATAAATAGGCATATAATATCTTTAATACATTACAGACACCATACTCTTTTCAAATATCCTGACTTTGCTAGAGGCTATAATGACAACAGTGAAATAGCTTAGATACCACTGGGAGCAATTTGTCAGTGCTGTGCAAAGGGTCCAGTATTTTTCAATTGTAATTAGTGGCAAGTGCATGCTCACCATTACCTGAAAGTTACTGTTGAAATTGCAGATTCAACCAGATGTCCAGAGACAAGTGGAGTGTGCATGTACATATGTTTGGACAACGCACCTTCTTAAATTGCTCCTCTTAGTCCTTTGCAATTTATTTCATGTTTCAGTCTTGGACTGGCAGTGTCAGCAACAGATTTTTGACAGCACTGAACACAGAGAAGAATTATTCAAGTAATTTTTCCCCTTCTCAGATTGAAAAGGAATAAAAACTGTCATATGTTGAAAGCCGTAGGACAAAGATAAAATTCTAGAAGACTGGACATAGATGCAAGTTGTGAAGATGAGAATTTTATGTTACTAGAGTTAACATAATAGGAATCATTCCTCAGTCATTTAAACATTCTTTTTTTTTCCACATAATAAATTTCCTTCATAGGAATGGATGGTCCTACACATTTGTATGGTCCTCAAAAAATAAGTTCAGTGTTTCTTCTTGCTTTGGAGGTGATACTGTCCATTACACTTTGCACCAAAATTCATGCTCTACCTAGCTCAATTACAGCCAGTGCCACAAATCCAGTTACTTTCAAAAGGAAGCAGTATTAAGTCTGATCCAGATAAAATCTTTCTCACGTTTATTGGATGGACTTCAATAGTTTTGAACAATGATCACATCAAAATGTTACAACTGCAGTTTTGTCATTATGAGCCACTTGCTCCACACTACACTCTCATGTTCTACACTATGCTCACTGCTCGCAGATCAGGCTCATGAGGAGTGAAACAGCATGCCAAATTTCATGGCAGGGAAGTGCACACACCATCCCTTTCTTTTTTCTACTTCATTTTTTCCCTACCAGCCCATATGCTTAGTCCTACTAGCCAAAAAACTTGTGCTTGAAATTAAAAAGCACATTTTAGGAACACACAAATTCTCTGCAAAGGATTGCAAATAAGCATTGAAAACCACAAAGTATGTTGATAAATTATTCCATTAACTTGACAATCTTATCATTACAGAAAACAGAATCTTTCTTTTAACTGTTTCAAGCTTCCATTTTCTGCTACTGGTTCTTATTTGTGCTTTCTGGATTAAATGATGGTTTGATGTACTGTTTGCAGGTGGAGGGGACTGTCTCTTCATTGAATTTTGACTCATTTAAAAATAGGGGAAAGTACTTGATTACAGCAGCAGTACTAAGAAATTCTAGTTTTACATTCTAGAAATTATTTTCTGCATTATGCTCATCCTAGTGTTCCCTTGATGCATATTATCTTTAAAGCTGAATAGGATTTTGTACACATTTATGAAGACTAAAAGGGAAGGTGCTTTTTTGCATTAGAGAGAAGGCGAACCTCAACAAAAAAGCAAAACACTGGCAAATTGGAGGTGAATTCAGTGCTCAAACTAATTTGAAGTACATAAACAAGTGATGGGTCAGATAATTTCATTGGTATTATTTAAAAATGCCATCATCTCACTCAAAAGTGTGTAGAAAATCTAGACATTAATTAAATTATGACATTTGCTTGCATATCACTTCCAACGCCTGAAGATCCCTGCATAGCTGAGAAGACCCTTAGTTTCCTATATATATTTCATATTTTTGCTGCCCTAAAGTTTGAACAAGGCAAATTATAAAATATCTGAACTCAGCAACTTTCACCTCAACATTAAGAATGATGTGTCTGTGAGAGACAACAGTACACAATTTTTTATCAATAGCATAATGATTTAAAAGCCTTTTCTCTAGGGCATGGCATTTTTTCCTAGCTGAAAGGGCAAGCTGAGGCTATTGCAATGTTAAGCAGCTGATGAATGACCTTGTTGTCACACTTGTTTTAGGGATTGATCATGTCCAATTAATTCCTAGAAGAAATCAATTGTTCTTACCTAGCTCATTTACATTAATAAGAAAATATTAATGACTCCACTGCCTGTAAGTATTGGAAAAAGAGGCTGCATTCACATTTCAGCCTACTGGTCTTTAAAGAGGATTCATTATCTCCTCCTATGAGAGCAAAACAAATGTATATTTTTTCCCAGTTATTCAGCATTAAAACAAAGTATTTATCTAGGTATTTAACTCATAATTGAATCATATAGCAAATATTCTTGCAATGTTGGCTTATTTTTATGGGTGTAATATTTATTATGCATGATAGAAAGCACACAATAATTTTCTTCCATTGCTAACTTTATTTTGAGAGAAGAACTATGCACAGGAACTCAAGACCACAATTATGATTTCCTGTTCTGAGTCCAACACACCATAAGAGGAACAATGATACAAATGTGCAGGTAAAAGCAGTACATATTTAATTTCTGGAAATTATCCTCAGGAAAACATTCAAACAATCTTTGTGGTGGGATTTAAAACTCATGACAATTGCCAAAAATCTAGATAGTGCTTTAACAAATGCTGGGATTAGTGTGTTTGTTAGCTACATGCTATGAATAGCACAGGTCTGAGCATTCATCCTGAACTTTCTTCCCAGAGGAAGAAATATAATAGGAAGGTGCAGTTCAAGACAAGATTCAGTATTTGATTGCTACATTTTCAGTTCAGTGCATACTGCTATGATTTCTGGTAAAATGTACTAGTTAAGTGTTACAGTAAATTGATCACATAGTACTATGGAATTTATCATGTAATAGAAAAGGAATTTAAGAGCTGCATACTTAATATTATTAATAAAATGGGCCTGTGGATAGAGACAGAGGATATGGTTTATATTATTACCTGATCCTAGATTACATTAAAGAGCTGGTAAAATTAGAATTGCTAGGACAAAATAGATTTTCAGTAGGATTTTTCAATTGGAAACTTCTGACTGGCTAACACAAATATGGGTGTTTACTCCCTGCATCTCTTCTACTTCTAGAAATGACCCATGAGCTTGGATTCTCCCCTTGGATCAGAAGTCCAAGCATATCTGTGGAGAGAGGTTCTGCTGCCACTCCCTGTGGTATCTGAGATGAATCAAAATACTAAATGTAAACAAAATGCCAACCACTCTAAAGATTTAGGGACAGATCTGAGTTGTGAGAGAACTGACACAATGGAAAACTATTGGCATATAATTAAATATTTAAGATAATATCAGTAACTCTAAGGTACTGGCACACAAGGAATTAAAGTGGTGTTGGCACACAAATTACTTCAATATTGAAGTAGTAGCTACTTTTACCAGCTTAACATCCTTGTGGGCTACCTTTGATAAATTATCAAAAAGAATGCACCTTAACTATGTGTTTATCTCTGGTCTAGTTCATTGCTACAGTCTTTTTTTTTTTTATTCTGAGACTTTTTGAAAAGAAGTACACAGGGGAGAACAAACATGTAAATTTTTCCAGGCTGTCTAGCATCTCTTAATCTGAAATCCAGTAAGGTGCATAACTCATTAAAGAAGGAAGTGTTTGGTAAAACTAAAATTTAATTCCTCGTGAGACAGATACAATACTGAGAGCAAAGTGCTTTTGAGAAGGATTTATATTAATTTTTACCTGATAAAAAGCTAGTTTTGAAGACCATACTTGTGATTATTCATATCTATTTTATACCAGGGTAGCTATGATGTTGTTCCTTTGGTCTCACCTCTGTGACACCAGGCCCTATTTAAATAAATAGCTTCCTACCCTGCACACACAACTACATTTCTCATTCACTACCTTGAACCACTGATCAATGGGGTCATTTGGGCACACAGAGGATGAGTGCTTTAGAAGAGCAGCCAATATCAAATCAAAACTCATCTGATCTTTTTTTTTATCACAAAATTACCAGCCCAATGCTGTCTCCCCAGCAGTAGCAAAGTCATTCAGTTTTGGTAAAGGGGAAATCTACCCTTTCTCAATAGGTCTTCAAAAGTGAGCAGCCTTCCACCTTTTTTCCTCACCCTTTCCACTTGCATTTTATGTATTTTTCTGTAATTCTGCCCATCAAATAAATAAGCTTCTCAAATACATAGTGCCCATGCTACTGCTCTTTGCTGTATTCTGAATGGCAATGATGTAGAGCCTTTGCTGGCACTATGCAATGGGTCATTCATCCAAACTGTTCACAAGGAAGAGAATTTAGCTTTAAATCTTCCATTTTTCAGAAACAGAAGTAAAATTAGCCATACAACTTTAACTTAACTTTCTAGTTAAACAGTATCTGAAAATGTTGCTTCCATGGGATCAAAATATTAGTCTGCCTTCATGATCTAAAAAATATTCTCTTATACATGAGAAAAAAAATCATCCTTTGCACTCACTGAAAAGAACATTAGACCCTTATTCACCTATTTGGGAGAGGGCGGGGCAAAAGAAACCTTGTGTGCAAAAAAAATTCATGCTAATGCATTGTCACAATCAGGCTTGTATATTCACCTGAATGGTACCAATTTGCTAATATTGTTTTCAGAAATTAGCAATTTATTCTACATAACTTATCTTTATTCTAGTATCTGCATACATACTGCAAGCTACTAGAATACATAATTTGCTTTCTTCTAGATTTTGCTCCCTTTAGTACAAGGGAACAGACACTTCACAAGAAAAAAAAGGCAACTTTGTATCCAGACATCTCATAGTATGTCACTTGTGGAGTTACAGATGTTTGACAAGGGGTCAATTATTTTTTCTTACTTGGAAAAAAAATCAAACATCAATAGCAGGAAAATGTCTTAGCTATTAATTGGGCAAGTAAGATCCTCCTGAAGCATTTCACAATCCTTACCAATCTGCTAAAACACAAGTATAGCAGTTTCTTCTATAATCATTTAATAAATAGCAGAGATCTCCCTCTCCTCATTAAGAAAAAAAAAGCAGGAAGGTGATTGGGGAAGAGGCCTCAGCCTGTCATTACAATATCTCGCTTCTCATAATAGTTGAGGTGGTCAAGAGTTTGCACATATGAGCTACAAATACATAGAGGGAGGAGGTTACAGACATCACACTTTTTTCTTTTGTGTTTACACTTTTATTAAAAATGGGAGTTCCAGAAAAAAATCAAAATTTGCACAGCTACCTGGAGAACTCGACAAGCATGCTGAAATAATAAGGAATGTAGACCACTGTATTTGTTCAATGAATTCCATATGGATTTTGGAATTTGGTAATCAGGGATCTGGCATCTCTTTATAATGTATTTGGGACAGACTGGAACATTTTTGTGCAATTGCTATAACCAGGTGCTTTTGTTTTACTGAGGTTAAACTACCTTTTACTATCCCTGTTTCTATAAGGAAGACAGAATTGGAAATCAGTACATATGGTCTATACCAGCCTGTCTCTTGCCTGTCCATGCCCATGATTATTTCTTTACTTTCTTCATAAAATCGCTGATGGGCCTATTACTTCCTAGCTATGCCAGTAAAAGGTTCTGTAGCTGCACTTAGTTAATAGTGTAATAAACATTACTTGAAAAGAAGACATACGTCTTCATGAGCTTAAGTTTATCAAAAAGCAAGACTTGAAATACTGCAAGAAGAAACTCCCTAAAAGGATTTGATTTATTCTAGAAATAGTTAACGGACTTAATTGATAGTGAACACTCTGAGAATAATTAGGAAACATATCTATCTTGACAAGCAAAACTAAGACTTGACTCTCCTTGAAATTTGTCCCAGAGACTTAGGTACCTGGGAACAGTGGGTTTTAATAGTTGATGTTTGGTGTGATACTATAACATTTGTAAGGTTATTGCAATATTTGATAATCACCCTTAATGTGTATCTGGGGAGAAGCAAAAAACTTTGACTAGTATCTTTGGGTATATTATTCATCAGGAACCCCTGATAGCAGAAAGTATTCTAACAGACAAACTCTTATGCCTGTTAAAAGCATTAAGAGTAAGCTCAAGTGCAGAGTTTCCATACCAAATGCCAAAACTACATAACACAGGGAACTGTGGCTAGACAACATAAATTCAAACTTCATGGTTTACACTTCGAAGCTGTTTTAAACACTGACAGATTTCAGACAGATTTCTTTTTTTTCTTTTTTTTGATACCACAGAAATACTGGCTCAGTCAGGAGATCCACTAACATTGGTGTCTTTTAAGACTGACTGCAAGTTCCAGAAGGGGCAACAACTCCATTTAAGACAGAGCAAGACAACCGCCACAGTTGTACTTTTAGAATACGTTCATCCACAGATCTCCATAGCTTCATTGTCTCACTGATGTGACACAGCAAGGAATACAAAGAAAAGTTGTATTTTTGATAGGTCAGTAGCATGTCCTTCTAACTATATAAAGGGTGCTACCCCTAAGTGTATCTCTTCTGTTTTAGAATAGGGGAAGAATAAGAACTTGTATGTATATCTCTAATTACTTTCATACAAACTCAAATAAGCATCATTTCTTTCTCCCAGGTAAACAATATTCAGTCCTTGTACTAATTGACCCTGGGGTTAAGTCATGTGCAAGAGCTATGGAAGCATCAATGTGGCCACCAGAGCAGACAGCCCAATGAAGACAATCACTACTAAATTCTCCCTGAATCTGGGTTCACACTTGACACTCCACCCTCCCTTTGAACTTTTGCTCAGCCTCCAACATTTAGAAAAATTACTACCATGACCGTATCTGAACTGTCATATTTTCTAAACAGAAAACTACTTCATATTTAAAGCAGAAAGGATTTTCTTCATTTTATTAGATAATTAACCAGCAAGTACTGAAAAGGAAGACATTTTCTGTGTTGACCAGAAATGACAGCACAATTACAAGAAATCACCAGGCCTCCCTGAAGACTTCAGGACCAGATGTAGTCAGAACCATTGCGATCAGCAGTCCCAATAACATTTGGTTTCCAGCGAAGTGAGGTGTAGTTGCCTTGCCTTTCACATCAAATAAAGATAACCATATTTGCTTGATTTTAGAAGTTTTCATGTTGCTTTTGTGTTCGTGCCATTAGTAGCCTACTTCCATCAGTCAGTCCACACACTTAGGCCACAGACTTTAAAGTCTCCATGTTGTGTGCTTAGGAGTTTCAGAGCAGCTTGGGTCTGTTCATTAAGCAGTGTAGATTCCTGACAGAGGCAGCTGAAGCGCTCCCTTAACTCTTCCCAGGACAATTCAGCTTTGTCAAGACAACTTTTGACCCATCGTCCCTGCAAGGGGTCATAGACCAAGTGGCTTCCCCAACCGGTTAAGAGGTCCAAATAAGATCTGCTTAACTGGGAATAGTGACCAGCTAGGGAGATCAGATGGGAACATGGCAGGCAAAGGCAGAAGGCAGAAAATCGCTCCTGGTTGTCCAGCAGCCAGGAAAGCAGGAGACCGGCAGTGCATCGGTCTCCTGCAGCACTCGCCTGGCACCCGTCTGGGCTGCTCCCATCCCCGGCCCGCTCAGCGCCACCGCCCTGCTTGAGCAGAGCCAGTGTCCGCCACGACCACGAAGGCGCGGGGCTGGGGGAGCTGCTCCAAAACCCCACACAGCCAACGCCACAAGGTGAGATGCAGGCAGTGCTCAGCTGTGAAACACTGCAGGCAAACTTGAAGCAAACAGAGGAGCAAAGAAAAATAGTTTTATCTCTGCTGATGGCTTGGCTGGCAGTAGGGAACAGAGAGAGGGAGGATCCTTCTGCTCAGGCTTTGTCCCCATCTTCAAGACTTCCTTCATGTTGAGTCATTCACACTTGCATGAAGCAACATTGAAGTCAGTGATAGGACTGGGTAGGGAGAAGGGCGAACTTTGTGACAGGATATGACATGGTGCAAAACCACTTGTGAGACCAAACAGGCTGCTGGAGGGAACAGGAACATGGGCATATGGCAAAATCCAGCTCCTGGAATGATTTATTAGACAAAAATAATTTTAAAGGTTGCTTTAAATTCAGCACTTTAATGCCCTTATGNAGCCAAGCAGAGGGTACGGCTGAGACCGGCGGAGTCGCCGCTCGAGGGCCTCCCGGAGCTGAGGCCGGACACGGAACCGGTCATAGAGGTGCTGGAAATACCGGGCCCATCCTAGAGCCCTGTCTAGGGTGAGGGAGTCCCAGTCCCGCACCAAGGCGGAGCGAGACACAGCCAGGAAGGCCGGCAGCTGTTCTACGGGCCCCAGCACGCTCTCCATAGCTCAGCCTTGGCGCTGCAGGTTTGAGCGGGGCTCTGCCGGGAGCCGGGGCCAACCCGAGCCGCAGAGGGATGGCGTTTTTAACTCTATTGGCTGAGTGCGACGTCAATCCGATGCGGATCGAGCTTTTGTTAAAGGAGTCGTCACTCACCGTCCGACCGATCACTCACCCAACAGCGGTAAAATGAGCCGAGTAAAAATGA
>VZTZ01037403.1:0-14843 GCA_013400955.1 Drymodes brunneopygia | reverse complement strand
TCATTCTCGTCTAGGCTCTTCTCCATCTTTGTTGCCCTCATTTGGACGCTCTACAGTTCCTTTATTTCTTTATTATATTGTGTTGCCCAAAACTACACACAGGACTTGAGGTAAGGCCACATCAGAGCAGAGCAAGACAATCGGCGGTCTGTCTGTGCTAAGAGGCATAGAACAATATGTAGCGTAGTATTCCTAACCATCCCTTAAAAAATAAACCTCTTCAGGAGCAAAGCCCCCCTGCCCCGCCTTTGGGGGTACTTCCCAATTTCAGTGATCGCTGAGGACCCAGAGGGCAGCCATGTCCGGGCTCAGCAGGGAGCAGTGCTGGCTGCCCATCGCTGCCCACGGCTCAGTGTTCTGCCAGGGCCTGGGCTCACCCTTCTGCCCTATCAATTAATGGCTCCATAGCTCATTAGCGATTCCCCAGGGCACCAGGCCTTCTCCGAGTACCTGTGCCAAGCCTCTGGCTGCCTGCAGGGATAATGGCAGACACCTGCCCTGGCTGCCTGGGCACCAACGCTGCTGGGATTTCCCACACAGATGCCCCGAGACAACAAGATGGAAACACTATAACCACTCCTCCCTGCAGTGACAAGAGGTGACTCTTGTGACTCCTCTACTTACACCTCTGCTAGCTGAAGGACAAATTTACATAGCAAGCAAGTTAGGCATGGCTTGACACAGCCTATGTGTTGGAGTGACTGTTCTCAGGTGCTTGCGTAATTTCCACCGCCTCAAGGGCTTCCACTCAGCTGGGTTCCCTCCATCCTCACCTCCTTGTGATACAGAAAGTNACTTGACAGAGCTACACTATGTGTTCCCTCAGTGTGGGAGTGAGCAAGCTGCTCTGGCTTCTGGCAGTTTCCACAGGTGCACCCTGCGCCCCTGCTCCTCAGGCTTGCAGCAGTGGCATCTGGATGCCGGAGCTGAGAGGTTTGGGAGCTGCTGGATATTCCTCTGAAAGTTTGCCAGCCCTGTGGCACAATCCTAGCCACTGGAGCAAGGTCTGGAGTCAGCAGAGTGGCCTGGTGACTGACTGCCCAGTGAGCCCCTGGTGCCTTTTGCTGAGCTGGGCTGCAGCAATGCCCAGGGAAGGAGGGTGGACACCCTTCTTGCCCAGCCTGCCGGGACATGGTCCAGTGTCCAGTCATGGGGACAACATTGCCAACCTGCCCAAGCAACTCCTTTAGCTTTCTGAAAGGTGCTAGCAACACCTGGCATAGTAAATGAGGTTTGACTGGAATTTACTGCAGGAATCAGCAATAGAAACCGAGCTATAATGCTGTGAGCTACAGTACTGTAGGGAAAGCTATAATGCTTTCTGTTGAAAGAGCATTATGCATCCTCAGGCAGAATGTATGTTCTCTTCTATACATCCTAGTGCTGCAAATAGTTTCCTCCAAGTTTTTAATTAAACAAATTGCATTTTTGGGTGATGGAGCAAGGACTCTTGGTAGCTTAGATAGTAAGAGACACAACACTTGTAGCTCTGACTTCAAACTAACATGGGTGACAAGAAAGAGGTCAACAACTTGCTTCTGCTGCTTTCTTTTCCACTAAGCAAAACTGAAATGTGTGGATTGAGCCACTGAACCCATTAGAATTTTGTGTCTCACTAGGAACATGCTGAGACCTTGTCTCATGTCCACAGGTCCTTGCCCTGAAAGTAATGTCAAAGCTGGTGGTGACCGGCTTCTCTAATTCACATCACTCTTCAAAAATAAAGCAAAAGACAGATTAACAAAATTGTAAGGGTTTAGATACTAGGCTCATTTCTCTAGACCCTATTGTAGACTGCCCTAGGTGGTTGTTTAGTAAAAGTCTTTCCCAAGTACACTCACTAAAACAGATCTCTCATCTGAGTTATTATCCTATTTTCTTATTTCAGTCCTGTTTTCTTATTCCTATTTTTCTCATTTCTTACTTAAAAAAGCATGAAGCTAGGCTTGATGCTCTAGGTCATCTGTAGGTTAAGGGCCTAATGCAGACATTGGAGTGAAATTCTATGACCCTTGTTTGTGATTGAAGGAGGTCATAACAACCCCTCAATGTCCATGAATATAATATATTTTAAGGTATCACTCTAAAATGTATGGTTTTCCCCTGAAAAATCTCTTTTAAGCTTTCTGTTAACTATTAAACATAAAATTGGCTACAGATGTCTAGAGATTTGTTGCATGTTAACAATGGAATTGCTATTGTAATTAATAAATTCATACTTATCTATCATTTGCCTTACCTATATATTCTAATGCATATTATAAAATAATATACAATGAAGAGAAGATGGCACATGCAGACTTCGTAGTTACATACAGTAGAGTGTAGCACTTTGGGATGTTACTTTGTGTTTTACTTAAATGACAAAGTGACAGAAACTTAGTGGTTGGAATATCATTAAATATTATATATATATAGTGTGTAATATGTAATATATATATATATAGGCCTCACTGGTTTAATATGGCATGTCTTGAATCAAGGGTTGTGGCACAGAGGAAGAAAACTGTTCCAGTGAATTCCATGTTTTATTTTTGTAGGGATGTTTTTGGAGGTGCATATGCTCCATATCATAAAGAAGAAAAGGGATTTCCCTTTACATCAGACAACTTTTCACAAGAAATCTTTCACATTGTTGTTCTTTTTCTTTACTGGATAAAGCATATGGGTTTATATCCTGTGAATGTCTCTGTATGTCTCAGTTGAAAGAAATCAAATAATCACATTTGCAACACCAGGAAGCTAACAGAAACAGA
Source organism: Drymodes brunneopygia (assembly GCA_013400955.1). Classification (NCBI taxonomy): domain Eukaryota; kingdom Metazoa; phylum Chordata; class Aves; order Passeriformes; family Petroicidae; genus Drymodes; species Drymodes brunneopygia. The sequence continues at coordinate 12,087 of VZTZ01037403.1, read as the reverse complement.
AAATCTAAGTAGGCTGGAAGAAACACTGTTATCTGGAATACTCTTGCATGTGACAGGAGATGACATGTGTGTTCTAGTGGGTCTCTATCAAACTGACTGAAAAATTTTCATTTTAGGAAAACTCTGAATTTTTCAGCTATTTAAAAAAAAAGTTCTAAATATCAGCATTTTCCATCAAAAGGGCACAGGTTGACATCTCTGTAATAAAATGATTAATGCAAAAAGATGTTTCTGTATTTCTAGGTATTGCAGCTGCATTTGGAGTCTCTTGTCATGATTGCGATGCATATAATGAAAAATAGAGCCTAATGTGAAGAAGTAGCAGAGTTTTGCATCAGAGTGCATTAGAAAATTGTTTCAAGGAGTGAGAAAACAAGGTATCAGTGAGATTGTTATGATTCTGTTACACTACAATAGCCCATAAAACTCACAATTCTTTCTGTACCCTCACCATTAAAGGAACTCCTTTTCTTCTCTGAAGTTTGTGTTGTTATTTAAGACTCTGACCATTCTCAGAATGCATTTTAGGATCTTCCACTGCAAAGCGGGATCTATTTATCAGTTGATTGATCTGCTGGTGATGGTATCACACAGCAATCAAATTAAATTGAAAAGTGTGGTTTTTTATTTCAGGTGAATTATTTGCATATGATTTTTATGAGCTCTTTTTTCTATGACCAGTCTTAGATCTAGCTAAGTAATAGCTTGCTTAGCCATACAGTTCTTCCTTAGTAATCAGCGTTGTTACTAAGCATCAAAATTTGTATTTACTGTCTATTAACTCATACCAAGACTGTCGCTACCTAATAGTATTGCTGAGTTGTATGAGTATTGTTTAAAAGTATCTGTACAGTGCTGAGTGGGTTTTCTATCTGAGGAACACATTAGGATTGTTGGGAGATACTTGGGAAGTAAGTACTGAGAGACTGAGGAGGTGAGGTAGAGAGTTAATATTGGGGAAGGGGATAGGAAAGGGAAAGTTCACGTTAGTATGTGAGGAGATACAGTAAACACAGAGATGGGGCAGATAGCATGGTGAGTGGATTTTCAGATAGCACTGTGCGCAGCGTATGCTTTCCTGTTTGTTTACTTTTTAAAGAAAAAAAACAAAATTTTACTTCTAGGCTTCACATAGGTCTTTGGTTTAATATCAAGCTGCTTCCTCTATCAATGATTCTTGTAGTAGTCTCTCATACTGTGTTATGGTGTGTTTGGATGTGTATTTCATGTTATGTAAATGATGCAGTCTCTCTATTTTTTACCTAAAAAGAAGTGAAACTCACTGTAGTACCTTATAGAAAATCATACAGATGAATTATCACTTCATTACACAGTCTGAAAAAAATAACCTTTGTTATGTCTTATTTAAAAGCAAAGAAGAAAATAGACGAGAGAACAGGGTGTATTTTAAATGATAGGCTAGAGCACAGATTTACAATTTCAACATACTGAATTGTTTAGATGTCTGCTGTATGCTTCTTCTAAGTAGCTGTGATAGTATGAATAGGGGTGGCCAGTGTTTCTTGAGTTGTAGGTTTTGTTTCTGTTTTGTTGATTTGTTTGTTTTTCCCCAGTAAAGTATATTTTTTTATTTAATCTCTAAAATGAGCATTAAAATAAGAAGAGTTTTGAGGGTATTCATCTATGGTTGTGTTAAGCTATAGTAAATGTTTCTCCATTACAGCTTTTGGTTGATAAGATACATGGCAAAGGAAGTTGATTGAGAAGGAAGAGAAGTGTCTGTTAGACGCAAAATCTGGGAAGTCGTTTTCACAGCTCCCTGAAAACAAGCCTACTTTTCAGTGAAGCACTGCAAAACAGTTTCACAAGCCTTGCATTTAATATGAATTACTGTGCTGTTTTATCTAAGCTGAGAAGTCAAGTAAAAGATTCATATGAAGTTTTATGGAACTAGTGAGTTTCTTCGCTCTGGTTATGGAGCCAGTAAAATTCACCCGGGCAGGAAATATCAGTTTTGAAGCAAAATTGGTCAAAGTAGCCAGAAATCTGGATTTCATTGTTATATTTTCCTTTCTCTCAGAAATCATGTTGGCTATAAAATGTTATACTATTTCTCCTGAGCAGAAATTTAGGACATTGTTTACACATTCTAACTGGCATTATGAAACTGTAAAGTGGTCTTTCTTTAGATAAGGGGGTGTTATTGTCAATTACAAAAATTAATATGTTGAGAGAGATGTATGATCATCTTCTGTATTTCTGGCACTAATAGTCACTTTCTAACTGTAAGGAGATTTGTTTAGCTGCCCCAAATTAGGCACGAGTTTGCCAGACTTACTATCTTATATGTAGTGAAGACTCTAAACTTGTGAACCATTCTTGTAGAATTTCTTTCTATTTCTGCAACAAACTCTGTGGAAAGTTGAGGCTATTAGTCAAGCTACTACCTGGTAGACTATGTCACCCCTTCCATATCTTCTGGTGAGGTATTTAGATTTATTTTGTTGTGTGTCAATGTACTCTCTTATTATCTCAAAAAAGTGCAAGGCTGTGGCAGGCTTTTGGTATGAGAACAGATCAATTTGCATAATAAAGGTGTTGAACCTACTAATTTGTACATCAGCATGAGCCTCAGACTGTACAAAAGGCATATCTGTCATCAGGGGGATTTTCCCTGAAACCTCGTAAGTCCTGCTTGTAGTGTATCAGTGTATTAGTAGAAATACCCATTTGTGATGAGTTAGGCTATGATTTTAGTAACTGGTGTCAGTGGCCAAGCATGAGTTTTGCAATGCTCTAGAGTGAAAATTGATTGAAAATCAGCATGTAGAAAGAATGCTATATATAACATGTCACTGGGATAACTTAAACCTCACTCTAAGTAGGAATTTCACCTTTGTCTGGCTATATCAAAACTGATTTTTTTTGTATAAAAAGACAGACTTTGCTGCCTAGCTCCATTTCTGATTTTGATACTATGAGTCAGAACTATACTAGTAAAACTGCTATGCTAGAGGGTAGCTCTTCAGTATCATAGACATAAACATAAGTCTAATTGGATGGCAAGTGGAGTCACCTTTTTCTATGTGAATAATCAATTAGAAGTGAAGTTAGTTCAAAGTTCCCTTGCACTATATGAGCCGTGTTAAATGATCATGTGTGCACTCCACAAAACATTTGCAGTTGTTACGTGTGTAGTAGCTACAACTAGTTTTGCCTGAGGTTGCTTGAGTTAATGCATTTTTAGCTTGTATTTGCTGTGGGATAAGAGCATGCATTAATATTGCTCAGCTGATGAATGGTAAAGTATTAAGCTGTGTGCTTTGGACACTTGCCTTTGTTTGTGATGCCCTTTAGAGAGATTTGATTTGCTGCCTGTTGTGGTGGTGGGCTTGTTAGGTCACAGCACATACTGATTAATTTGCCTGCATGCCTTCTTTTCCTTTAAGCCAAGAACACTCTTATCTACTTATCTGAGGTACTTTTCTTATAGGATCAGGTGCAAAAATTCATCCTTCTGTACCATTCTTCCAGCTTGAACCCAACCCCCTTTTTTTGGATACCTGTTACAAACTGTCTTAAAGAGCTGTCTGTTTTAGAGATCATCTTATCAGAATCCTCTGAAAATAATATTCCATAAAACTTAAGTCATAAAGGCTGGCTATGGCTAAAGGTTTGGAATTTTGATATGTAATACTTTAGTACTTGTATGAAGTGAAGCATACTCAGACTAAGCTTAGTCTAGCATCACAAGTTTAGTATTGAATGACAAAGAGTAAGAGTATTGGCACAAAAAATATTAATGTTTAAGACTAACAATTAAAAATTCTTTCCTACTTGTAGATTGTGCCTATTTCCATGACACTTAAATTGCTGTCATTCACAAGAGTTCAGGGAGATCTCATAAACACATTTTCGTGTCGGATTTGGTTATATTTTTCATTCACATAAAAAGATATATAAATCTCTGTGCAAGACAACTATGAATGTCTGGGTTCAAATAACAGAAGTCATTTGGATTATTCACTTTCATTGCCTTAACATCCTGAAAACATCTCAAAATTATCAGGTACCACTCCTTTGCAGCTCTATACAGTGTCTTTACAAATAATACACGTCTGTGTATTATTACACTAAAACACATATATGCATGTGCTGGGTAGACATTTCTTTTTTTGAGTGATAAGGCTTTTATGTATCTGTTGTTTCCATTTTCATGTCTCCAAAGCTTTTATGTGAATTTTTCCAGCACATTTCTCATTATTCTCTCAACTTTTACTCGGCAGAGTGGCTGCAGCTTCCAGACATATAACCTGAAAAATCCTGGGAGAATTTACATAAAAACAATAAAACCAAGGAAATGGAAACCACAAAATGTATACATAGGTTTTTTTCAGTCTTTGCTAAGAAGCTCATTGGTTAATATTTACAAACGAATCTGATTTTCCATTTTAACATCCTTTTCACTGTGAAGCAAATGTAGGAGAGTGGGATGGTAAGAATCATCCTTGAAGTGAAGGGGAGCTTATATGTGAATCTCATTAAGGTTAAAAGATCTTACTTTTTTCCATCCTAGTATATCAAGAAGAACATCCCATAAAAAATCATATAAATGTCTAAATCAAGCAAATGTTAATGTAAAGCTTTGAAGGGATTTTTCTTCCTGTTTAAGAAAATTGTAAGGGTTTTTTTATTTGTTGGTTTATTTATATAAACACATATAAAGGAATACTGGATTCTGTTATCTACACTCATAATGTCCTCTAAAAGCAGACCATTAAAATTCATACAGCCACTTATAGGATCAAGAGTACAGTAAAACAATTTTGGTTTCTCTTGAGAGCTGCTTGCTAATAGTAAGTACCTGTCTCAAAAACGCCTCTAGCAGTTAAAGTTTTTTCCTAACTCCAAATTTTTTAACTTAATGGTGTTCTTAAAGAAGTTTTTTCCACTTGTTACTGAAAACAAAGGTATTTAATTAGTAAAAAGGCCCAGAACCCAAAATGTTTTGGTGTTGTGGTTTCTCTAGCAGTTAGGTTTGTGTATTTTATGTCAATTGCATATTATTTTGGTTGATTTGATTCCTAGTCCAGTGCACTTAAGGGTATGTGTAATGGCAAAGATTGGAGCTTTTGTGTATATCCAAAAAGCATGACAATATAGGTAATGTATGTAGTATGATTTCCTATTTCATAGCTGATCCTGAAATGTTGCTATTAGCTTTCCCAATTAACAGTATTACCTTGTACTTGCAGAAAAGAATAATAATGGGCTAAAAAAAAGGCAGCAGAGATGAGATTCTAGCACAAAGGATATTTGCATAAAACTAAAAGCCAGGGAAAGAAAATTCTTGTGCAGTGTGTACCTGTGGATGACGTGATGGTGATGGGTGAAGATTAATTCCTAGAACTAAAGAAAGTCTAAAAGAAAGGTCTGATTTAGTAAAGGGTTTTTTTGTTGGTTTTTTTTGGGGGGTTGGTGTTTTTTGGTGGGCTTCTTTTTTCTTTTTGGTAAAAAAATGTAGCAGTAGCCCAGTGTTAAACCTGGAAATAATAAAATTCATATTAATTCCATTTTTTCTAACAAAAAGAGCGAAAACACGACTCTTAGTAGAAACTACTGTTGAAAGTATCCTCATATTTCTTGGTGTTACAATAGCTTTTTATATTTTGAGAAAAATATATTGGTAACTTCATCAAGGAATAATTACTCTCTCAGAAATGTATTTGAGTTTTATATTCTGTGTGGAGAAAATGACGTGAAACAAAGAAAAAGTATTGTGTCTGGTTTTCTCTCTGTGAAATGTTGATACTCATCAGCATTTGAAAGAGTGTGAAGTTCTGTTAACTGACAACTTACAACCCTTGGGGNTAAGGGTTTTTTTGTTTGTTGGTTTATTTATGTAAACACATGTAAAGGAATACTGGAGTCTGTTATCTACACTCATAATGCCCTCTAAAAGCAGACCATTAAAATTCATACAGCCACTTAGAGGATCAAGAGTACAGTAAAACAATTTTGGTTTCTCTTGAGAGCTGCTTGCTAATAGTAAGTACCTGTCTCAAAAATGCCTCTAGCAGTTAAAGTTTTTTCCTAACTCCAAATTTTTTAACTTAATGGTGTTCTTAAAGAAGTTTTTTCCACTTGTTACTGAAAACAAAGGTATTTAATTAGTAAAAAGGCCCAGAACCCAAAATGTTTTGGTGTTGTGGTTTCTCTAGCAGTTAGGTTTGTGTATTTTATGTCAATTGCATATTATTTTGGTTGATTTGATTCCTAGTCCAGTGCACTTAAAGGTATGTGTAATGGCAAAGATTGCAGCTTTTGTATATATCCAAAAAGCATGACAATATAGGTAATGTATGTAGTATGATTTCCTATTTCATAGCTGATCCTGAAATGTTGCTATTAGCTTTCCCAATTAACAGTATTACCTTGTACTTGCAGAAAAGAATAATAATGGGCTAAAAAAAAGGCAGCAGAGATGAGATTCTAGCACAAAGGATATTTGCATAAAACTAAAAGCCAGGGAAAGAAAATTCTTGTGCAGTGTGTACCTGTGGATGACGTGATGGTGATGGGTGAAGATTAATTCCTAGAACTAAAGAAAGTCTAAAAGAAAGGTCTGATTTAGTAAAGGGTTTTTTTGTTGGTTTTTTTTGGGGGGTTGGTGTTTTTTGGTGGGCTTCTTTTTTCTTTTTGGTAAAAAAATGTAGCAGTAGCCCAGTGTTAAACCTGGAAATAATAAAATTCATATTAATTCCATTTTTTCTAACAAAAAGAGCGAAAACACGACTCTTAGTAGAAACTACTGTTGAAAGTATCCTCATATTTCTTGGTGTTACAATAGCTTTTTATATTTTGAGAAAAATATATTGGTAACTTCATCAAGGAATAATTACTCTCAGAAATGTATTTGAGTTTTATATTCTGTGTGGCGAAAATGACATGAAACAATGAAAAAGTATTGTGTCTGGTTTTCTCTCTGTGAAATGTTGATACTCATCACCATTTGAAAGAGTGTGAAGTTCTGTTAACTGACAATTTACAATCCTTGGGGGCTGGAACTGGTTCCCTTGCTTTTTGTAGAAAGAGTTGGATCTAATAGTTCTTAGAAAATGGACAATATGGATCAAGTCTTTCAGACAAAACTTGCCAATGATTGACCGTTCTAAACCACCTAAGGGAGTTAGGCACCTTGCCACAATAGCAAATCAATGGGAACCAGATGCCTAAGGGTCTTGAGAGCTCTTGAAAAATTCTGTATTAAGAGAGATGATTGTGTCCAAGTTAGGGATCCTCATTCATATAGTGAAAGCATCCTGTGCATCTGGCAGCAGTCAGGATTTATATGGGAAACTCAACAGTTTGTAATCTGGGTGTAACTCACCTAAATACTGCAGTGGATAGATGCTGTGAACTATAGGACAGAAATGATTTATCCGAGGAAACAGTCCAGAGCATTTCCATGGGAGTAATCTGAGTAATTTTTTAATCTAATAGTTCTTAGAAAATCTATTTTCTTTAGTGGTCTTTGCTATCAAAACAGTGATTTCACTATGAATGAGAGGTTAGAATTTTCTGCTAAATGAAATGATGAAATAAATTTACTCGGGCTAAATCAAAATGTTAGTTTACATAAAATCAGTATGGTTTATCTGTTCTATTCAAAGGACTTGGGAAAGAAGAAAGGGTCTTGTCAATCCCTGTCCTGTTGATAAAATTGAGATACATGTGCTGGTTCAAAACTCTTGCTGGTGTGCAAAGAACCACATGAAAGACACAAAGTAACACATGAAAAACACAAGAAGAAAGACATGGAACTGGAAATGTAGACTGCCTGCTAGGATGCAGTGGTTCCTCAGAGAGAAGGCTTAGAACAGGCTTGTACTCAGAACAGAAAATGTTTGTTTCTGCTTTTGCCTACAGTATATTCAGGGTGTTTCTTCTGATCTGCCTTTTATAGTATCTCATGGAGAAGCAAACAGTGAACTTAGCCTATTCATAGGATATAAAATATCATTATATATTCCACTTAGGCTACCTATTTATTATTAGGTTAACAATCTAATTTTTATTATTGGAGTAATAAAAATTAAAGTTAGCCTAAGAACATTATAATTTTTATCAGGAAGACTTTGTGTATGTCACAGCAGATGTGTATCACCAGTTATGCCATGATAGATCACTGGATAATTTTGTTTACTATACGTTCTTTTCTACGGATGAAAATTTCACATCCATAGCTCTGAGAGTGGCAATAGAGGTCTTTATGATGGATTTAGACCCTAGCACTTGTGTATATCAAGACTGAAGTATTTCAGATTACTGTTTTTCCCATTGTTGCTGTTGTTGTATGAAGCCTGAGGGCCATAGATACACAATACCATATTTGGTAGCAAATTTCATATGGAATTACTAGCAACTTATACTGTTATATCATTCAGATAACCATTCTAAATATTTATTCTTAGTTGCTTGGTCTACTTGGTTCCTAATTCTTCTCACTTGTCAGGCCTACAATATTTTGTACAAGTGTTTTTTTCACATTTGTTGAATTATTTCTTGATTTAATTATCTTGTGGGCTCTTTGCATGGACTTGTGGCAGATGAAGAAATAGAAATGTACTAAATTTAAAGATCACACAATAAGTTTTAATACTGGAATTATGACTGGTCTTGTTTGTAAGCATGGCTATAATGTTCACAAGGTTAAAAAACTAGCTTTCTGTCTCTGTCTTTCTCTCCTCATTGTTGGTTTTGGGCATTTGATTTTGAAGTTGTTCTGTAATTTGATCTTACTAAAAGTTTCTCGATGCATTTCAGCAACATATGTCATTAATGTGGGGAGCTGGGTAACCAGTCCCACCATTGCTTGTAATTCAGCCTATGACAAGCAGCAGGAAAGCAGAACAGTTTCAGCCAACCTCAATTAGGAAAACATCCCCAAGGCATTTGGCTATAGCATAAACAGAGATGCATCAGGCTCTCCCAAGAGGAAAACTAAATGTGTACATTGTTGAACAAAACCAACTCCTTATTTTGACATTGATATGGTTAACAGAATAAAGAATCATTCCCAATGAAGGAAAGAATAAACTGGAAAAGGATCTGTGGATTGCAGGTTCTGAAGTTGCATCCTAAAAATATAAACAATTGTCTTTTGTCAGCAATTAGCTATTCCCTTATCATATTTCAGATTGTAATGCTGTGAACGGGGCATTTTCTCCTGAAGGGAAAGTGTCCTTACATGAAGTATAGTGTCACAGAGATGATTCTGCTATTGATCAACCTCTTCACAACAAGAATGTTTAAAGTAATATTTTTGATTTATTAAATCTTCAATCTGTGACATCAAAATGTTTAATATTGCCTCACAACTTTCATGAGATATACTCGATAATCATGTTATAGATTGTAACTCTGAAGCATCTGGAGGATTAAGTAACTTTCCCTTAATAACTTACATACTTTAAGATCACACACAGATTTCTTGTTTTGATATGACAGCAAGTGATAACCAGAGCCAGGATTATTCCCAAACCACCTTATTTCCCTTCTCTATTAGCATTTTACCAGATATGTGGCTTGCAGGATAAGGAAGAAGGAAAGACAGGGAAGGGAAAAATGTGCAGGGTGCTTCTATAAATCAACTTAATAAATCAAGACCATCTTTATACAATTTTTGGTGTCCACTTGCATCAGAATACTTTATGAGATTATGTTTTATGAATGTCTGTTTTACAGACAGGAAAACTAAAATAAAAAGTGATTTAGCAAAACTCATAGACCAGATACATTTGCAGAGCTGGGAAAAGGAACCAAATCTCCCAACCCCACAAGACAGGAATAACTTATTAAATGAGCTGGCATTCACCCTGTTTCACTTGGCAATGTAGTACGGTGCAGAGGGAATGGCGTTCTTTCCATTAGGAATGCTTTGATGATGACACTGTAACAGAAGAATGAAAAGGAATGCTGGACTTGAAGCATTCCTTAAGGTAGAAGAGTGACTGTTTGAACTGAGAGTTGGAAAAAAAGTTCTGGAAAAAAATAGCAATAGAGGTAGTATCTAAACAATAGTTTCTGAGGAATCTTAATTTGGAATGTTGATGGAGAAAGTATAGGATTAAGTGATAAATACTGAACAGCTGTGTCAGAAGCATGAGGAAAAAGATTGGGAGAACTGTGAAGGCAGCGTGGGAACAAATTCAAACTTGCAGAAACCTAAGTGTGCACCTAATTTTCACCTGTAAGGACCATTCTGTCTCTCTTCCTTTACATTGCTAGCCAGGCAATGAATCTTTGATTTCCTTGTTATAAAGGCAGGTTTATTAAAAAATTTTTGAGTGCGCATCACTTTGAACAGGGTAGAATTTTTTGCTTCACAGACGAAGCAGTGTGACAAAAATAGAACTGAACTTGTGAGATAGCCAAAGTATCTTCTGATTTGTGGGGCTTTGATATGGAAACAGGATCCTAAATTTGACTGCAGAAGTTGTTCCAGTGACTAGGCTAGTGTAGTTTGATGAAATTGCCGTGTTTTCATTGGGTAGTCAGTAGGGAAGAAAGACACATTTATCTCACATAAAATACCTCTGTATGCCACATATTTGCTTTGGGATTGACCTTAGCATTTTCATCTGGAGGTATCAGATCAGTACCTCTCCTACTGAAATACGTTTTTCCCCATTCAGTAAAATATTGCAATTATGTTTCTGACAAGTATAGACTGAAGTGCTGTGAGAAAATATCAGTGTGGTTGTGATGAAGCTAGGAAGACTTTGAATTGAGTCCATATACTTCTCTGTAAGAAGATATTTAAAACTCTATCTATAGTTATCTACAGTTCTCTCAGATTTGGAATAACTGCTGATCATTTTGTTCTTATGAACTAGGATAAAAAAAAAGGCCTCATCTGATTTTATTAATGGGAGTTTCAGTGTAAGGGATAGAATTGGAACCTGGTTTACTATAAACAAAACTCAACAAACTATTTTCATGCAAAGCCCAATAACAAAGGGATTAAGTTAAAGGGAAGGAAAATTGAAGCAATGAATCTTAATGATTAAAGGGATACCTAGATCCGTGTCAAGAGAAGGAAGACATCAAAAGTGAAAAGAAAAAGAAGGAAGGCAGGAATTTGACCAGCCATGGGGGAAGTGGGTGGGCAGGCATTATTACTCTGGTTTTTTTATTTATTTCTGTTAAAAATAATTTTGGAGTTCTTGAAAAACTATTTGGTCTTCTGCTAATCTTGGTGTGGAAATTTCGCAAGTTTCAAGAAAGTGCAATGTGTGCATCAGAACTCTTTGTAAATTGCCTTCCAAGCACAGCATTCATCTGTTAATTCCTATGAAAATTAGTTTACGTATTTTGATTCAGCTACTATAAAAGAAGAAGCTGATAAAATTATTCCAAAACACTTACAAGAAGACAATGTGGCAGTGATAGCTGTTTAGATCCTCTTTTTCTCACTGCTCTTCTTGTGCTGTCAGCAGTGAAAATCAGTTATGTGATNTAGTTGTGCATATCAACTGCATGCTCTGTATCCATGGATAAACGATTACAACACTCAGCCAAATAATACCATTCTATATAAATCAGAATTGTGAGCACTTATTCTGTAATATTTGTCCCAGTGATGCACATACCTGGATCTTCTGAGCAGTCTGTGTATGCTGGTGCACAGTACATCAATCCAAGCATCTCCGTGTGACAGAAATCTGTGTTATTGAATTTCATGCAGGTGACACTTCTGTGACACTAAGGAAGATTACTCCAAAATATTAGAAGTAGGTATGTTTCAGTAAATATGATACTGAGGAAACAGTTAACTTGTACTTGGACTTGCAATGATGAAAATTGGCTTCTCTTAGATTACAGCACTCAGTTTCATATTTAAGATTAGAACCAAAGTTTCATGAAAACTGTAATTATTTTTAGTTATATACAATTATATGAATAGAAAGTACAGTTCTTGCATAGAAAGTTTACAAGATAGAAGGACAAAACATACTACTTTTATGGTAAAGGAGTTGTTTGAAGTTTATTCATAGAGCTTTAACATGAGTGTTCCACTGCAGGTTTGATAAAAGTTCAATTGACTGCGAAGTCATTGTGCGT
>VZTZ01037399.1:0-16290 GCA_013400955.1 Drymodes brunneopygia | reverse complement strand
TTACCTATTTTTATATGTTTCTAAGGACAATCAAGGATTGGTGAAAGGGGTCAACACCCCTGAAGGTTTACAGGACAAAGACATGGTCAATCATCTTTCTCCACCCCAGGGAAAGGAATGAAAAACAATTCCACAAGTGCAAAACAATCCCGGCCGGTTAAGAAAAACAAGGACCATGTTTACAGAAAAAGCATGGGAAACTACAGCTACAGTGTTACAACTTATGGGGCCCTGTAAAACCAGGGCGACATCAGTTTCTGCTTGTAAAATGTCGTGGGTTTGAAGTCATGCTGTTACTGTCCTTTACTGCCATTAGAACTCAGCTCCACAGTGTTTCTGATCTTCATTGTGCCATGCCAATTATCCTGGTCATTTGACTTTTGAAACCTACAACAGGAAAGTTGCTCAGTTTTTCAGGCAGCTCTGTGTGGGATCAGATGCAGCAGACACCATTGTCCTTCCCTGAGAAACCCTGAGATAAGGTTGCCTCTGGAAAAGAAGTGAACTGGAGGCTATAACCTTGTGGAAGTAATAGTTGCTGTCCACTTCCTGCTGTAAACTGGGTCCAGAATTTCCCTTTACAAAGGTGAGCTTCCTTTCCTGAACTGTAGAGTTTACTGCCCTGGTAGAGGAAGCTTCAGTCACAGCATTCTGGTAGCAAGGCACAGGATATGGAAAGATCTCACTCTCTGAGGCAGGTGCCTCTTGCATAGTTGCATCTTCTCTACAAGGGAGACAGTTCATATGGGATATCACGACAGCTGGGATTCCTTGAATGCTTTTCCACCATTGATGAGACTCTCTCTTGCTGTTGGAAATAGGAATATTCCAATAAGTGAGTCATCCAGCATCCATGCTGTGAGGTAAAGCATGCCAAGGCTGGGATGAGTCAGATGGTCTGATAACCCTTATTCTCAGACTTGCTGACACATAATAGATTCTGAAAATCTCAACAGGAATTGTCACAGTATTTAATATCCAAAACTGTCTCATTCAAGCCAGCTGGATGGTGCTCTGTAATACTGGGGTGACTTTCCTAACTCTGCTGGAATGGCTGCTTGCTTGTTGAAGATCCAGTCAAATGAAAGGTCCTTCACTTGCAATCTTTGAAAGTAATGCAAAGCTCCAAAATTGCCTCCACAGCCCCCAAGACAAAAGGCTGATGTGAATAAGGGATGGAAAGGCATTTCCCTGGAAGCATCTGGAAAGACAAAGGGCACATGGAGTCTTACAGGCTGAGAATGACGACCTCTTCATTGAGGGAATGTGACAGGAGAGCATGCTGAATGCAATGGCTTTTGGAAACATCTGCATCAAATAAATAAAATATGCCATGTTTTATGAGGTTGTTGGGCAAGAGATCAGTTTAAGTTTTGCATTAAGTATGAAAAGTAAACTTTAAAAACCCCAGAGATCTAGGCACTTAGAAAAAGATGCTTTTTAAGCCAAGGAACTTAAGTAACTGCTTTCTTCAAGACAGGTTTATCGAAGTTATTCAAATAAAAAGTGTTTTTATGTGTTTGAAGAGTAATTGTTACTGCCTCTATGAAGAAGACAGGAAGATCAAGTAAACGGTCATGAAGCTAAAACCAGCTGCTTGTTATTTATCTGTATTTGGGTGAAAATGAGTTTTTTGTGGAAAACATCTGTGATTTTTCCATTTGCTTGCTTTCGACTGCAGCTGGACTCGGCAATCTTTTTGCTGCTTTTACTTATTTCTGTTAGGAAAATCAGAGCTTAAATTGACATGAATGAGCAATATACAGAGAGAAACTCAAAGCAGACATTTCATGTATTGTACTTATGACCATGTATACCCAAAATGGAAGAATATAACTGACTATTGAACACTAGCAAAGAGTTTTTGCATGATAGGCATCTTTGCAACTTATGTCTAATAGTTAAGTTAAAATGTTTTGAGTTGCTTATTTAGCTTGCTTTTATCAGTTTTAATGATACTTCAGTGGAAGCTGAGTACTTCCATAAATGCTAGTAGGAATTGTGAAGAGATTTATTAAAACTCTTGTTTTATAGAGGAAATGCTACTGAGATTTGGAAGTTGTGTTTTTTGAAGGATTGAGTTCAATTTGTTATTTTTAAAGAAAACCTGTTAGTGGAAAGGAGTTATGTTAATGTAAAGAGTTCATGTAAAATGCTTGTTTCAGCTTCTTGAAAGCAAGGTTAACAAGAAGTTTGGTTTCAGAAGAGTTCCAGCTGGTGCATTTGGAATTTATCACTGCAGCAAATGTTTGTATTTGCTGCAGACAGAGAGGTTCTTCTAATTGCTGGCTTAGTCATGCAACCTTGTTCCTTCAGGCTGTTTTTTTCACCTGCCAGTTATGTCCCTCAGTGTTTGTCCAGTGCAAAATGCCTACCTGCTTACCCTTTTCTTATAGCCTGAAGAATTGAGTTCCCAGACATAATCCAGAGCATGATGCATTCGCACTTAACAGGATGAATGGGTCTTCTAAATATTAAGTAAACATGGACATGAAAAATGGATTTTTGCACTGAGATGTTCACATGAAGCCAGGATTATGTTTTACCAGGGTGCTTTAGGGGTCAGAAAAAAAACAACCAACCAAAGGCAAGAGGTACTCTGCTGCTCAACTGCATTTAATGTTCAGTGAAGGGTTACAATTTCACTGTTCTTATGAAATCTTTTCTACTAGGCTGNGAGACAGTTCATATGGGATATCACGACAGCTGGGATTCCTTGAATGCTTTTCCACCATGGATGAAACTCTCTCTTGCTGTTGGAAATAGGAATATTCCAATAAGTGAGTCATCCAGCATCCATGCTGTGAGGTAAAACATGCGAAGGCTGGGATGAGTCAGATGGTCTGATAACCCTTATTCTCAGACTTGCTGACACAAAATAGATTCTGAAAATCTCAACAGGAATTGTCACAGTATTTAGTATCCAAAACTGCCTCATTCAAGTCAGCTGGACGGTGCTCTGTAATACTGAGGTGACTTTCCTAACTCTACTGGAATGGCTGCTTGCTTGTTGAAGATCCGGTCAAATGAAAGGTCCTTCACTTGCAATCTTTGAAAGTAATGCAAAGCTCCAAAATTGCCTCCACAGCCCCCAAGACAAAAGGCTGATGTGAATAAGGGATGGAAAGGCATTTCCCTGGAAGCATCTGGAAAGACAAAGGGCACATGGAGTCTTACAGGCTGAGAATGACGACATCTTCATTGAGAGAATGTGACAGGAGAGCATGCTGAATGCAATGGTTTTTGGAAACAACATCTGCATAAAATAAATAAAATATGCCATGTTCTATGAGGTTGTTGGGCAAGAGATCAGTTTAAGTTTTGCATTAAGTATGAAAAGTAAACTTTAAAAACCCCAGAGATCTAGGCACTTAGAAAAAGATGCTTTTTAAGCCAAGGAGCTTAAGTAACTGCTTTCTTCAAGACAGGTTTATCAAAGTTATCCAAATAAAAAGTGTTTTTATGTGTTTGAAGAGTAATAATTGTTACTGCCTCTTTGAAGAAGACAAGAAGATCAAGTAAACAGTCATGAAACTAAAACCAGCTTCTTGTTATTTATCTGTATTTGGGTGAAAATGAGTTTTTGTGGAAAACATCTGTGATTTTTCCATTTGCTTGCTTTCGACTGCAGCTGGACTCGGCAATCTTTTTGCTGCTTTTACTTATTTCTGTTAGGAAAATCAGAGCTTAAATTGACATGAATGAGCAATATACAGAGAGAAACTCAAAGCAGACATTTCATGTATTGTACTTATGACCATGTATACCCAAAATGGAAGAATATAACTGACTATTGAACACTAGCAAAGAATTTTTGCATGATAGGCATCTTTGCAACTTATGTTTAATAGTTAAATTAAAATGTTTTGAGTTGCTTATTTAACTTGCTTTTATCAGTTTTGATGATACTTCAGTGGAAGCTGAGTACTTCCATAAATGCTAGTAGGAATTGTGAAGAGATTTATTAAAACTCTTGTTTTATAGAGGAAATGCTACTGAGATTTGGAAGTTGTGTTTTTTGAAGGATTGAGTTCAATTTGTTATTTTTAAAGAAAACCTGTTAGTGGAAAGGAGTTATGTTAATGTAAAGAGTTCATGTAAAATGCTTGTTTCAGCTTCTTGAAAGCAAGGTTAACAAGGAGAAGTTTGGTATCAGAAAAGTTCCAGCTGGTGCATTTGGAATTTATCACTGCAGTGAATGTTTGTATTTGCTGCAGACAGAGAGGTTCTTCTAATTGCTGGCTTAGTCATGCAACCTTGTTCCTTCAGGCTCTTGTTTTTTTCACCTGCCAANGTTTTTATGTGTTTGAAGAGTAATAATTGTTACTGCCTCTTTGAAGAAGACAAGAAGATCAAGTAAACAGTCATGAAACTAAAACCAGCTTCTTGTTATTTATCTGTATTTGGGTGAAAATGAGTTTTTGTGGAAAACATCTGTGATTTTTCCATTTGCTTGCTTTCGACTGCAGCTGGACTCGGCAATCTTTTTGCTGCTTTTACTTATTTCTGTTAGGAAAATCAGAGCTTAAATTGACATGAATGAGCAATATACAGAGAGAAACTCAAAGCAGACATTTCATGTATTGTACTTATGACCATGTATACCCAAAATGGAAGAATATAACTGACTATTGAACACTAGCAAAGAGTTTTTGCATGATAGGCATCTTTGCAACTTATGTCTAATAGTTAAGTTAAAATGTTTTGAGTTGCTTATTTAGCTTGCTTTTATCAGTTTTAATGATACTTCAGTGGAAGCTGAGTACTTCCATAAATGCTAGTAGGAATTGTGAAGAGATTTATTAAAACTCTTGTTTTATAGAGGAAATGCTACTGAGATTTGGAAGTTGTGTTTTTTGAAGGATTGAGTTCAATTTGTTATTTTTAAAGAAAACCTGTTAGTGGAAAGGAGTTATGTTAATGTAAAGAGTTCATGTAAAATGCTTGTTTCAGCTTCTTGAAAGCAAGGTTAACAAGAAGTTTGGTTTCAGAAGAGTTCCAGCTGGTGCATTTGGAATTTATCACTGCAGCAAATGTTTGTATTTGCTGCAGACAGAGAGGTTCTTCTAATTGCTGGCTTAGTCATGCAACCTTGTTCCTTCAGGCTGTTTTTTTCACCTGCCAGTTATGTCCCTCAGTGTTTGTCCAGTGCAAAATGCCTACCTGCTTACCCTTTTCTTATAGCCTGAAGAATTGAGTTCCCAGACATAATCCAGAGCATGATGCATTCGCACTTAACAGGATGAATGGGTCTTCTAAATATTAAGTAAACATGGACATGAAAAATGGATTTTTGCACTGAGATGTTCACATGAAGCCAGGATTATGTTTTACCAGGGTGCTTTAGGGGTCAGGAAAAAAAAACAACCAGCCAAAGGCAAGAGGTACTCTGCTGCCCAGCTGCATTTGATGTTCAGTGAAGGGTTACAATTTCACTGTTCTTATGAAATCTTTTCTACTAGGCTGTTAAATAGATAAAAAAGGGTGTGAAACATTGCATTTGTTGGTTTACTTCAGCTCATTTTGCTTCGTTTGTCTTCAGTTGTCTTCATATGGTTTCTAACATATAGATGGAATATATATTTCCTTGAAGGAGTTATTGTCTTGTGATAAAGACTAAATCTTGTATTTTGTAATTTAGTTATGAATTCATATTTCAGTCCATATTTGACCTCAAAGGGTCAGTTACTTAAGTGGTTTTGGTGCCAAATCAAGTTAAATTTGCCAACTTCTCCAGGGTCAGTTAGGGCTGTTGGAGAGCAGAGAGTGATTCCCCTCTCCTTCAAAACATATAAATTTGTTGCTAGTGGCAACTGTAGGATTCTGAAGCAACAACACCATGTTTTCTGAATATATCTTATTAATAGAAAGACTAGAGACACTATAATTTAGCATGCCAGAGAGAAAGGAAGAAATTAAATACTACAACATAACATGCCCGAAAGAAAGTAAAAAATTAATTTCCATTTATACATTTGTGAGTCATTCTGTTAAAAGTAATCCATCGCACAACCATAGTGAGAGGAAAAAGAAATAGTAGCCATTTCTGTCACCGTCTGCCAGTGTTTTGTCAGATCATCTTATTGGCCAGAAGTGGAGGTTGGTGCACATAGAGAAAGAGGCTGTGCAGCATGAGAAGGGATTCTTGTTGCAAGAGGATTTGAAGAAGGTGAAGCTTTACGTGTGGTTTATGAGACTAGCCTATTTTTCAGTGATTTTTTTATCATTGCATTGGAGTGGTGTTCCATATCGGACGTACTTCAGGTGGAGATTTCATTTTGACGTGTTAGGATGCGTATATAAGAAACTGTATTCTCCATTGATCAGTATGTACTACATGGATTTATGACAGCTGTGTTTCTCCTCCTTGGCTCTTTGGAATGTCTTAAGTTTTTGTTAGCCAAAAGCTCTTGTGGAACCTCCTGATGAGACTTGGGTGTTGCCAGAGCAGCAGTGGGAGATCAAAATGGAGTGTAACCACCCCTATGCCTGTGAAATACAGCCCCTGGTGAGTGCAAGCAACCACAGCAGGCAAATAGGGCATGAGGAAAGGCTCCTCTCCACAGGATGCCATTCCACTGGCGGAGTGGAAGAATCAAGGACGTGCAGCCCAGGAACCAGGCCCCAGACCATGATGTCTGGGATCTGCTAACAGGGGCAATGGACAGACTCAGTGGTTGGTGCAGAAGGGCACAAAGAGGCACCCTCATCCCCAGTCTCAGTCTTGAACACTTTCTCAGGGTTGGTCTGGGTCATGCCTCAGAGCTCATTCCCCAGTAGCTGCTGGAGTCACTCCATCAGCTGTGACAGGGACCTGCACCCAGACACACCTGATGGTTGGTGTAACTCTTCAGGTCTCAGGTTGCCCAGCGCCTGACACCTCTCTTTGAAGCTGGGTCTGACAGTCACCACTTCTGCAGAAGGTGTGTTACTGATCTTTTCGCTCACGTGGTCAGTGACAGGACTTGAGGAAATGGCATGAAGTGAGTCAAGGGAGGTTTAGGTTGGATATTGGGGAAAAGTTCTTCACCCATACAGTGGTTGAGCACTGGAACTCCAGGGAAATAGTCACAGCACTGAGCCTGACAGAGCTAAGTGTTCCGACAAAATGTTCTGATACATGGTGTGATTTCTGGGGCTGTCCTCTGAAGGACCAGAAGTTGGATTTGATGGTGCTTGTTGGTCCCTTCCAACTCAAGATATTCTATGATTTTAACATTTTCAGACTTTACAACACTTCAGTGGTGACTAGAAATACACGTAAGGTGCAAGCTGCTGAGTATCTGTTTATATATTTTCTTTTTGTGCTACCAGGTGGGTCCGTATTTTTTAATTAACTGCTGACTTTTTTTTCCTTTCCAAGTCTGTAGTTGACTTGTCTGGAAAATACAGCTCTGTGAGAAAAACAGTATTTGAGGAAGAAAATATATTACTTTCACAAGTCGAGTTAAGCTTGAGGCTTTCTGGATAGATTTGGCTTCTGGTTTACTGTCTTAAGAACATTTTAACAGAACTGCGTTTGTTTGAGAACAAAATTTCATTTGGGACTGACTTTCAAAGCTTGGAACCAGTTACTTCTGGGAACTTGGTATAACTGTGTCAGAGAAAGGCCGTAAGAGCTGCCTCCTAAACTTAGCAGACTTTACTGCTTCATCCTAGATGTGATTTGATGTAATGGCAGGCTGCTACCGGGTCCCCTCAGCTCTGCCTGAGGCAGTGTGCTCTTCCTGTGATGCTGGGCTGGGGCGATGGCCTGGTAAAACTGCAGTACTTGCTGCGTAAAATGGAATTTATTTATAGTAGCCATTGTTTTGAACAGAAGAAGGCAGTGCTCCTTGGCATTTCACTTGGACTTTGAGTGTAGATTCAAGCCCAAGGTGGCCTCCAAAAGACTAGTAAGCAAGATGGGAATGAAAAATTCATCTGTGTTGCTATTTGAGGTTACCGTGTCTCAGCCTGCTCCCTTCTGGGAGGGATTTTTACTGGTGCTTCTATTAATGTTTGATGGTAGGATGCTATCTTTGGAAGCAATGTTAACAGTCCCAGGAGGAATTATAATTTTGTTTGACAATGACCAGATGTAGAAACTGCTTCATGCTTGTGACATACCAGCGCTCTCTTTTTTTATGCATAAATTTTCTAGAATTGGAGATTGTAGTACAGTTTTGTACTACAATAAGAACACAAATAGTGCTTTTCCTGTATAGCAAAGCTGTCCCTAGAAGTTCACATCAACAGTTTTTTGGAGTTAGTTAAAAACACATCTCCTTATGCCCTGTTTCCTTCTGGATTTGTAGACTTTGTTTCTGAAAACAGTAAGATGACTTCTGGCATAGTTAAAAATAATGATTAAATTACAAATAATTTATCATAACTGTTAAAATTTAAAAATATTCTGAATTATAATTGACTTAAAACCTTATTTGAAACATGCAACATCATTTTGTTCCTTGAGCGATAACTTCAGAGTTATTTTGATCCTACTTATATTTTTTGTTGTTTGTTTTATGCATGTGGATTTATTTAGAAAGCCTCCATTTATGGCTGTCTCCGGTTCAAAGAGCTCAGTGTTAGACGGTACCTGTCCGATTAAGCTAAATTTGCATTTGAGAAAAAAGAGCAGGCAAGAATTCAGCTCCTAAGGCAGACAGCATTTGAACAAAGGATAGCGGAGTCTTTCAGCAATTAGTAACAGCTAAGAGCAGGCAAGAATTCAGCTCGTAAAGCAGGCACCATTTGAACAAACAAGAAAGAGATCCAAATAGCTGAGTCTTTCAGCAATTAATAACAGCTGTAAGAAATTTGTGCATAGAGATTTCAGACTTTTAATTCTACATGACCCTGAGAGTCTTGCCCAGGAGCATGAAAGCTTTTGCCTTCTGGAGCTGAAGAGGAGCATAGCTGGAGTTCCTTCCTGATGGACCCACACCCACTAAGATTTTGTAAAGCTCCCTTCTCTTAGGAGGCTTACAGTGTAATTCTTCTGATGCTCACCCTCCCCCTTGCCTCCTCTTTTTACCTCTTCAAATTGAAATTCCCTGTAGAACCTCTGTGGATATGTCAGAAGGTTCATAACATCGTTAGAATATAGTTTATTCCATATTTTATTTTATTAGATATATGAAGAAGTAATTTAACCTAATTTTAATTGCATTTTCTGTTAGCAGAAAATGTCTTTAGTTGTGTTAATCTGAAAATCTTAAGGGGAGTTTTGTTTTCCCCTCAGATTGAGGTAGTTCTTAGTTTAATTTAACAAATTTCTGCCTCCCATTTTTTTTCATTTGGCACAGTATGTTTTCCTTCTGAAACGATGATTTCCTAAAGGTAGGAGAATCAGGTGCAGGTTTTAGCTACTTTCAAGGAAAAGCTCTGTTTACCTAAAGGTAGTCACCATGAGTGCAGTACAGTGTTCATAGAGAACTCCTGCTGTTGTATGCCCATGGGAACATGAGGTTTTCCTCAGGTAGTCTTCTTCTATAGCAGTCTTGTCTGCAAGGCATTCTTATCCATTACTTCATAATGAAAACACATTTTTTGTCTATGAGGGTTTTGCATAAAGAGGCTTGAAGTCTGTTTTGGTTTTTAGTAATGGAAATCATTCGTTTGTTGAGGAAAAGAAAGGAATGTCTGAAGATGGAGTGACTGCACGAGGACAGCCCCAAGGTGCACCTCCATTCCCTCTGGCCAGGAGCAGCTGCCTGGGGAGGAGTGCAGCGCTGGCCCCAGTGTGCTGAATGCTGTTCCACATCCAGCAGTCCCAGGCTGCTGGGCTCACGAGGCAAAGGTGGTCCTGGGTTAGCCATCAGTCAGTTTTTCTTCCATGAGTTTTTTGGAGCCCTGTTTGAACTTCACTAACTTCTCTTATCCATGATATCCAAGGGGAAAAATCCACTTTAGTTTTTAACCTCATATTGCGTGAGTAAATTTTTTTTTTTAGTCTTCTGTCAGCTTGGCTCAATTTGTGTGGGATGAGGCAGTGGACAGCCATTTCCTATTTGCCTTCTCTGTATCTCTCAAGATTTTGTAGCACTCTGCTGTCTTGTTTTCCTGGCTGAAGAGTTCTGGTATGTTCAGATGCTTCCCATATGGAAGGCATTTTGTGATTTTAATCAATCTCACTGCTCTCATTTTACCTTTTCCAGAATGGAAGAATAGCAAATGACCCAAAAACATCAACAACAAAAAAAAAATGAATGGATTTTTCTGGATTTCTTGTAGTACAATTTTCTCATTTTAAGGTTTGAGTGTTAAGGAGATTGCTTTTACTGTTAGCTGTTACCCAGTGGGAGCATGGAGCAACATGTCCATGAGGGAGAACAGTAAAATTAAGTTGTCAGAAATGTTGTGTTTCATAACAGTGGGCAGTTGATTTTTTGTAAGGCTCCATGCAGGGTTTTGACGTATTTTGCTTCAAGTTCACTGTAGAGGAGAAATACTTCAGCTTTTCTTTTGTCTTCTACTAAGTATTCCCTCTAAGAGCAGTTTGAAAATAGGATTTAATTATATTTTGATTGGACTTTGCTGTAAATTTATTTCTGTCCCTGTAAAAGGCAGTAATTAAAAGACAAAAAATGCTGGCTAGTGTTTGCTAATTGTTTGTAGTGTTGCTTTCAATACAATTATAAGGTTTGTCATTGTAGCCTGTGGAGATGGTCAGTTCTCTGCATACCTGCTGACAGAATACTGAGAGTCTAGAAATGGTGTGTCGTCTTCTTCTGTTAATTAAGTGCTTATGCTTGGATGGTGATGAACAACCTAATAGTGGTAGACCACAGAGTACCAAGTGATTACTTCAGAAAAAAAAAATGGTTTATTATTTATCTCTGCATGCATGTGTTACCTAATGCATATCATTGCATAGCATTTTAGGTATAAGAAAGACTAATAACTTGAAATAATGGTTGTTGATAGCTTTTTATGTTATAATAGTATTTGAAAATTATATTTCTGAAAAGGAAGTGCAAATTATGGACATGTTTGTGACTCACAGCTTTCTAAATGGTTGGATTTTTTTAATGCCAATGATGTTTTAAAGTCTACTCAAAAGAAAAAATAATTTACATTTTAGCAGACTGTACTGGAAAAAATGAAATCTAAGCTGAATAAACTGTATATTCATGCCCTAAATTGCAAATGATGATGTTGTTGAAGCATTCATCATAGCTTATCTTTGCAATTCAATAAAAGGGCCACTAAGAAATAGCAAAACTGGAGTTCTCTCATTGATGTCCTTCCTAACACTGTGAAACTATGAATTGGCAGAAGAGCAGGACTGGGGATACCAGGATGAGTTACTCAACCTGTAGGCAGAATTTAAGCCGTCAAGTGAAGTGCTGAAGGCTTGATCTTTACATATACCCTAGAAAAGTAAAAGTGAACAAAACCAAAAACTGATAAGAATCTCTTGCTAAGAATTCTAAACTAGAGGAAAAAATTGCAAAAATGCAGAATTGCCAGTCAGATTGATGTAACTCGGAATGTTTCTTTCCCTCCCTCATCTTTCTGTAGTAATATTTAATTGCTCCAAAATATACAAGCAAAGCTAAATGGACAAAACAAAGATCTTCCTCACTTTAAAGCAGTGTTTTGTTATTTGCAGATAAAAATCATAGATAACTCCAGAAGGACATACAGTAATATCTTTCCTTCCTTCCTGGTGTCCACAAAGGACAGTAAGAAAACACTCCTGAATATAAAAATCAACTGGGATTGAAGACAGGAAAAATAACCCCTTTCAAACCAAAATCAAATACAGTAGCTTGAGAAAGACTCAGAAACAACCCTGCTTTCTTAACCTATTTCAATGAATTTTTGAACTTACCCCAGACTGCATTTCCCTACCCTACCCTGGACTTTTCTATAGTTGTACCATTGCATGTGACCTAAATAGTAACATGGAAACTTGTGGTCAGAACAAAGTAAGATGATGGTACCATCCAAAATAAGGAGTCCAGGCATTGATGGATGTGTCTGTGCTCCTGGCACCCTGCTTTCAGATATATTGATGAAGTGCAGGCTATTTCACTATGCATTTTTTTTTCTTGCTTGTAGAATCATTTAGACTAGAAAAGACTTTTAAAGCCATCACGTCCAACCAGTAGTTTTTAATTTTTAAGTGTTCATAATTCTTGATCTGTGTATCCAAAATGGTCCTGTGCCCAGCAGATTAAGTTTCAGGGTTTGTAATGTAGGTCCTTTTATGATGGTTTGTTGGATTAAAGCTTTCAGATCAGGTGTGGGAGCTGTCAGCTTGCTGACACCGTGAAACCAGGCTGGTTCATGAAACCAGGCTGGTTCATGAAACCAGGAGGGCCAGTAATCCGGTTTGTAGTGAGATTAGCAGGTCAGAGAATGTGCTGAACCTTCCATTTGCAGTTTATTTTCCTCTCAGTGTACCACATAAAGACATCTGTTGGGAGCCAAAAATGAAAGAGGGAGGCAAACAACCAACATTATTTAAGTAGGAGCACATGCAAATATATTTCTTGTTTATCCTACAAATGGATCCCTTCTTTCTCTTCTGTCCAGTTTCATGTGGTTAAAAATGACGTAAATTTATTTACTTCATTAGATTTCTCATCATAACTTAAATCACCGATAAATTAGTTCAAAATACCCCTTATTAAATATGACCATTTATTGACTGAGGAATTTTATTATCTGAAAGGGGTAGCAGGCAGATAAATTTGGTATGCAATGCAATTTGCAGTGATGTCCTTTAAAGCAAAGGCACGTAATAGCAGCTGCTGTGCAGGTGGTGAGTGTTGCCAGTGGCATTTGTTTCTGCCCAACCATGTTCTCTTTGACACCAAACGCTCTATCTGTCTTGAACAACTGCAGTGTGTAAAAAGAAAAAGGAATTATAGGAAGCTGACTTAGAAGTGGGATAAATATAAGTAGTTTTTACTCATGATGAAGGAAGTCTTTGGATCTTAATTCTAGGTGCTGAAACATCAGCAAATTACAGATTTCTGTATTTTTATGACATGAAGGACAAAATACTGTTAATATGGTGTTTTCTAGATGTGGTTAATTTGAAGTAGATGTAAATGTAAGTTATAGCAGCTTTTGATGGCATAAATGCTTTAAGTTACTTTGCAACTGTATTTGGAAAGTATATATTTTCATTTGTAAATAGGTATGAATACAAAAAATAACAGCACCAACCTGTTGGGGGAAGGCTTTCTTAATTATATGACAAAGAGGTCATATCACTTCAACCCTGGACTTAAGTCTGTTGAAAATACTCAGTTTTGAAATGTGAGTAGTTCGTAGTTGTACCAAGTACAGCTTTCTTCATAACAGGATATAAAATATATTTTGCTTTGGTTGTTTTTTTAACAAATTGGAGCTGCAAGACAAAAAAAAAAGCCACCCCATCTCTTGCATGGTGGTGTCAGGATTTGGTGATTTTGTTTTGGTTTTTTTAAATTAATTAGTGTGTATTAAAGTGTGCGATATGCTCTGGGATGAGCCTCGTAGACTACCTGATGAGTTTTTGTCTCTTACTTTCTAATAGATGTTTTCAGTGTTTTGTAGGCTGATACAACTTACCATAGTGTTGGCAGCAGCTACAGATGAGAAGTGCATTAAGATTTGGGTCAGTGTCTCTGGAGGATTGTTTCTTGCTGTGTATTAATGAGATCTTTCCTCCTTCAGCTAGCAGGCAGGAGCTTTTGAATAACTTGATGTTCTTTGAAAAGTATTTCTTCTCAGTTGTGCTCAAGAAGATGGGTCTAACATCTCATTTGCTCGTCAGGAATTTCGAAAGTTTGTCTGTATGTGATTGTATACTTCATGTGTCTTCTGAAAGCTCTTTCACTCGAGACCTGCTCTTGGTTTGGCCAGGTTCCTCTCTGTCCACACCTCCCTAGTATCCCAAAGGGGATATGAAAGGTGACAGTGAGAATGTGAGACACTTCACGGGCTTTTCATCCCCCCTGAAGGGCTGGGCTACTCCAGTGAGGAGGCTCTTTACCAAGTATGCTCTGTTTTCCTTTTCCAGGCCAGAGCCTCAGCAGAAAGCTCCCTCTGCTCCCCCACCTCCACCGCCACCTCCGCCGGAGCCTGCCCCGCCGGAGCCAGAGGAGGAGATTTTAGGGTCTGACGATGAGGAGCAGGAGGATCCCGCAGATTAC
Organism: Drymodes brunneopygia; assembly: GCA_013400955.1. Classification (NCBI taxonomy): domain Eukaryota; kingdom Metazoa; phylum Chordata; class Aves; order Passeriformes; family Petroicidae; genus Drymodes; species Drymodes brunneopygia. Next base: position 2,152 of record VZTZ01037399.1, on the reverse strand, counting down.
TGTAAAGGTGAGTGCAGCTCACCAGTGATGGTGAAGGTAAACACTGTTATGCCAGTCTTAGTTCTGGTTCTTGAGGGATTTTTAAAGAGCTGATCTTTAATTGTGGAATTTACTTATACAAGAATTAGGAACAACATTTCAGGTCCTGATGCACAATTGTCTTCAGCATTAATTTTTCACTTAGCCATAGCTTGTTTATACATTTTTCAATATACAAGTACAGCATCCCTGTATTCTTCCTGATGTCTCAATTATAAGAATAGAGAATAAACTTCCCTTGATTCATGTGGGTTGTAAGAGAAACAAAACCACCCAAACCAAGACAAACAACCCCTGTCACAGTCCAAAAGGTTCTAAAATGCCTTGGTGCCTATAAGAGCATAACCTTAATGTACTTTTTAAACTGTATCCTTTTTTTTTCCTTTCTTTTCTCACTTGCAGTAGCCTAACATGTTACATGCTTCTTTTCCATGTGGTGTCTTTCACAGCTCTGAGCATTATCTGAAGCTCTCTACATCTTCATTTTAACTCAATTGCTTTCGTTTTTGTATTGGTTATATTCAGTTTTTTAAATATTGTTAAATGCATAAAAGCATGACTGCAGTACAACATTGTCAATACTTAAGTTTATTTTAATGTCACTGCTAAGGTTGCAAGTCTGTTCCCATTAGGGTAGAATGTACACTGTACTTACATGAAAAATGATAAATAATGGTTCCATCAACTCCAGGTTACCTATCGTAGTAGATTTCAAGAATATGAAAATACTTACATCAGAGTTTTAACACTTCAGATAAATATCCTTGAATAATCAAAAAGCACTCTATGCACCCTGACTATATCTGTGTCTTAGGTTACAATAGTGTGNGCACACTGACTATATCTGTATTCCTCATACACCCATAAGAAACACTTACTGTATCAAATGTGATCATGTCTTCTTAATTAGAAGTTTCTGTATAAGCCTGGAAATGTGCTATTTTAAGAATTCCCTTTCCCAGCCTGGAAAAGTATTTCATATTTACATATTTAACAATGGAAAGTGACTATTTCATTTTGGTGTAAGAAGCCTTATTAATATATTATATTTCAAATCTTTAAGTGGCTTACAAATGCCAGTAGTGAAAGCCAAGCAATAAACTCAAACTAAATGTCAAAGTCTGCAGCAGGGAGAAGAAAAGCATGTCATTAAACCATGCTCAAGTATTTTGGTTTGGTTTTTTATTATTTGTGTTAAAACACATTTGTTCCATTAGATAACTCTTTTGGTGTCCTTANTCTGGTCTTCCTCTGGGAATCCAGTGGAAAAGCTGCCTTGTGGTGTTTCAATTTCTAGATTATATTTTGATAGGGATGCTTGGTTGCTCCCCCTGGGCGGGGCATCTCACAATGGGAATGGTGTCATTTATCAGTGGGGCTTAATGGCCCATTACCAGAAAAGGCTTGGGCGCTTCACCTGGCTCTGCTCCAACAGCTGGCCCATTAGAAGTTCTGCCCTGGGGCCATCAGGGACGAGCCAGGAACACTGCCCCACCTGGCCCCAACAGCCCATGAAGATGGTGATAGAATACATACCATTGTAACGTAAGACATATATTATATTTCAAATGTTTAAGTGGCTTACAAATGCCAGTAGTGAAAGCCAAGCAATAAACTCAAACTCAGTGTCAAAGTCTGCAGCAGGGAGAAGAAAAGCATGTCATTAAACCATGCTCAGGTATTTTGGTTTGGTTTTTTATTATTTGTGTTAAAACACATTTGTTCCATTAGATAACTCTTTTGGTGTCCTTAACATCTTCCATCAGTGAATAAGGATTTGTTTGAACATCTGTGTACTTGTAGGCATCTGTGTTTTCTTGAGATTAAGCATTTCAAAGCTCTCAATTCTTTCCTGAAGTAAGGGCTGCATTTAATTTCAAACCATGCATTGTTGTCTTTTTTCCAGTATCTCTTGCAAAATGTCACCATCTGCAGAAGCTAGATCACAAAACAAAAAAATAGTCTAAGTTGAGAGCCTGCTTATGAGTTACCTGTTTAACTAGAGCAGGTCAGTAGTGAGATCTGTATACTTTTGAAATAAACTGCATGTTACACTAAGGATAGTTGCAGGCTTCCTGAAAAATTAAAGGGAACTTCTGTATGCATAAAGATT
>VZTZ01037395.1:119782-165673 GCA_013400955.1 Drymodes brunneopygia | reverse complement strand
GAGAGAGAGAGAGAGAGAGAGAGACTCTGATGGGACACGAATCCTGTGCTGCAGCTGCCCTCTCTTGCCTCCATGCAGGCACCTTGAAGAGACATGCGTCACCTTTGTAACTAAATGCTGGACTTTTTTGGAACAAAGGGAGAAGCAGCAGGCACTGAAGAAAAGCAGGGACTTCTATGACTCAGTTTTGCTCTCAGCTTGGGGAATCATGGAATCACAGAATGGCAGAGCACTTTGTGTTGGAAAGTATAAAGATCACCCAGTTCCAACCACCCTGCCCTGGGCACAGGTGGTGTGCAGGCACAGCTGTCACTAGACTTGGAAGAACACTTTTTCATGTTTACCTTTTCCTCTCCTGGATTTCACGCTAACATAAAGAAACCAGCCGGGATTTTTTTTTGTAATTTGTACAAATTACAGCTGAATTTTGTAGCTCACAGAACTAGGAATAGGAGTCTCCAGTGGGCCATGTTATGTCCATTCCATCTTTGGAATGTTGCATCTTTGGATGTTGGATCATCCAGTTGGAGCTCAGCCCTGTGCAGCCCAGGCACAGGCACCAGGTTGGTCCATTTCATCATCCCAAAGTCTTTGTGGCTTCCTGTGCACCCTGAGACTCCTGAATCCATTCTTGAATTCCCAATTCCTGCTGTGCAGGACACAGGAATAGCCTGTTTGGTTCATTTTGGCTTTCCTGCTCCTGCTTAAAGTAATAATCATATGCTGATGTAACAGTATAGCTGAACACCAGGGACTTCTTCTTTAGCGTCTAAAACTAAAACCTTGTGTGACTATTCAGAGACTCTAAAATCCAGAGGTGAAAATGACAGCTTTGGTATTAAAGAATTCTAGAAATTTTGACATGTGATTCTTCTAGACAAGGATTTTAACACCTATGCGGAAATTACAAAAATATTGAAACTTGTTTTCATTGGCAACCCTGTTTTAAATGGCATCAGTAGACTTACAGGAGACAAGGTACGACACAGGGGACAGTACCTGGCAGTTAATAGCTTCAGATGTGGGAGATTAATGTTTTGCCCGGTTTCACTGAGGAGTTTAGGTTTTCCCAGGGCTTTGTTCAACTGGTCATTACAGGTAATTTCACTAAATGCAAAAGGATGTAACAGCAGAACTTCAAATCAATGTACCCTGGAGATACAGAGAAAACCTTGAAAATTATCAGCAGGGTCTCGAAAACTAAAAAAAAAAAAAAATTAGAAATAGATGTAGCCCTGTAACTTTTCAGTCAAGAATCTGGGACTAGAGGTAATATTTACCTTGCATCAGCTACAACGTTGTGGCAGTGACCCTGTAAGAGCTGTTCCTGCTGATCTGGCAGGCACAGGAAAGCCTCTGAAAGTTCAAATATTTGAAGTTTCAAAGGCTCAAAGTAATGAAGTGAGGCCTCTGAGATTCTGCTGTGGGCTGTGATGTTTCACAACACCCATCTGGTCTGTGTTGGTGTGGTTTGGTTTGCTGTAACCTGTGCTTTTTGTTGCTTCACTCTGAAAGTCCACTTCCTTCAACACCTGCAGGTACTGCGATATGGTCAGGTTGTCTCATGGGTATGGATAGGTTGTGTCCATGGGACCTGCAGTGCCAAAAGGATCAGACACTGCATAGAATCACAGAACCATTTTAGTTGGAAAAGATCTCCAAAAGATTGAGTCCAACCTGTGGCTGATCCCCGCCTTGTCACCAGCCCAGAGCACTGAGTGCCACGTACAGGTGTTTCTTGAACACTTCCAGGGACTCCAAACCTCCCTGGGTGGCCCCTTCCAGGGCCTGACCACCCTTTCCGTGGAGAAATTCCTCCTGATGTCCAACCTGAACCTCCACTGGCACAGTTTGAGGCTGTTCTGTCTCCTCCTGTCTCTGTTCCCTGGGAGCAGAGCTCGACCTCCCCGGCTGCTCCCTCCTGTCAGGGAGTTGTGCAGAGCCACAAGGTCCCCCCTGAGTCTCCTTTTCTCCAGGCTGAGCCCCTTTCCCAGCTCCCTCAGCCTCTCCTCATATGACTTAAATACGTGGCAGAGGGTACCAGCTTGGGACAATGTGTGAGAAATTAGAGAAATTGGAATCTCAAAGGTTTCTTCTCCTTCCCAGGGGGTCAAGGGCTGGAGAACATTCAGCAGCTCACGGGCAGTGTCTGCATAGGCTGTATGATTTTCTGCCAGTATCTCAAGGGACACACAGATGAGTTATGAAGAGAATCAAAGCTGAGACTGTTGTGTCTGTGTATTATGGATCAGGTCTCAAATCCTCTGTTAGTCTGAGGAAAATTTAGAAGCCTTTCTCCTATCTCTGTCAGCTGCTGTCAATGTAAGTCTTCTGCACGTGTGGTGAAGTTACTCAGAGAATCATATAACACTTTGCGTTGAAAGGGATCTGAAAGCTCATCTCATTCTGATCCCCCGTGCCATGAGCAGGGACACCTTCCACTGTCCCAGGCTGCTCCAAGCCCTGTCCAGCCTGGCCTTGGGCACTTCCAGGAGTGAGGCAGCCACAGTTTTTCTGGACAGCCTGTGCCCAGGCCTCACCTCCCTCCCAGGGAACAATTCCTTCCCACTATCCCATCTAACCCTGCCCTCTGGCAGTGGGAAGCCATTCCCCCTTGTTCTGTCATGCCATGCCCATGGTGAAGAACTCAGGAACGTTTTGATTTTGCTAATGGCACACCACAAAAGCTATGGAAAAACAGAGGAATGTACTGCTGTGAATTTTTTTATCAGAAGGGACATCATTAACTTTCATCTGTCATCTGAATGTCCAGGATACAAGGGATCAGGAATAGCTCCTCAGTGCCTGGAACACTGTTTAGACTGTTCTCAGCATTCAGGCATGTGATGATGCTGGATGATCTACATTTTAAAGGAAAATGTGTTTGGTAACTACCAAAATTTCACTCACAAAGAGAAGTTATCGTTCCAGTTGTTTGGGAACAGAGCTGACTTGATTGCTGGGAGTGAAAGGAGTCTGAAAATAGTAATCTAAGAGAGGCGCTTTAATTTCCTCATTTCTTAAGGAACGCCTGTTTGGTGTGTAGATTAAATTGGATACAACTCCCTCCCTCTGCCCCAAGCTGCCTTGGCATCTGGAACTTGCTGGTGATAGAGTCCAAGTTTAGTCCTGAAACTGTCAATTCTCCATCTCACCTTTCATCACTTCTCATTGTGCCACCTCGTGCTTCCTAGCAGAGTCCTCAATGGTCAAATGCTGGAAGCTGGGCACAAAGAGAATGTGGTGAAAACCTCAGACCTCTCCAGAAACCCAGAGCTTGAGCCTGGAAATGTGAAATTGGTTACACTGCTTAAATCTACTGAAAGCTCTGAAATCTACTGAGATTCAAGGAGCTGCAATAGCAAACATCTCCATTCTCCAGATGCTGTTAAGCCAGGGCTCTGCAGAGGAACTTTGATTTCATTAAACAATTTCCAAGTCCCACTCAGCGTTACTACGATCCTGCTGACAGCATTTCCTAGGAGCTGCTCTAAGAGGACAATCTTTGAACTCTGCGGTTGGCTCAATATTTAAAATTACTCTTGGACTGGCTACAACGCTGTGCCTCAGTGGTTGGGAAGGAATTTTACATATTCAGCTTCTAGTGGAATATTAAGTGGTCCCAGCATACAAAAGGCAAATGGTTCCCTTTTTAGGGGTGAAGTGGAAAGCTAAATGCTATCCAGACCACTGCAGCAAGGTGAAAAACAACAAGGATCTTGGGACACTGAATGCCAAGGCTCTTCTGTTTGAATGGCTTGAACGGTCTCATCCCACGTGTTTCATCACCACCTCCAACTGATTGCAGAGAAACCACGGCAGAAGCAGGTCAAAGAGCTCACCTGAAGATTTTCCCTTTATCTGAGGCAGCCTGGTCTTGGCTCTGGCAGCAGGAAAGCTGGGCATGACACAACAGGCTGTTTCTGAGAGTCTCCAGCTCAGTTTAAATCCTTTGCACTGTGGTGCTCTGGCGTGGCTGCAGCCACAGCAGAACGTTCCTGGATGTAGCCTTTTTCTTTTTAAATTTGAGCCTCCCACAAGTTCTTGTGTTTGGGAAGTTCTTAAAATGACCCCGTGCCACAGAATTCAAGCGGAACTGCAATTTGGAGGTTAATGGAGGAATTTCAGTCATGGGATCATCAGAATGGGCATGGTTGCACCCACCTCTGCCTCGTGAACAGGCAGCAACAGGTGAGCTTGCTTGAAGGCAGCAGTTTCCAACATAATTTTCCAAAAATCCACAAACTTTTGGGCTGAAACTGCATGTCTTGGTGATCTGCCATGTGCCTCGTGTCTAGGGGGCTTCTCATGGGTGCTTTGGCCTGCAGGGTGATGGTGGCAGTTCCACATGGGTGAATTCCCCTCTGGTGCTGGAGAATCCTCAGGGGATGCCAGCTTGGAAGTGCTCCCAGTTGCTGCCAAGACATGAAGGTCCTGGTTCCAGTGCTAAGGACAGGGTTCACTCACCCTATGGAAAATTAATGTCTAAAAGGGAACAAAATAACTAGGTTCTGCCTTTGGCTATGAACAGAGAAGGAATTCAGTGGTCCCTGAATTCCCCAGCGGGGAATTCAGTCCCAGGAAGAAGGCGCTGGCAGCCCATCGCTTATCAAAGAATTACTGCTAAATGGAGAGAAGCTGACAGCAAATATTTACACTGGGATCAATTCTGTTTAAAGTGCAATGTTTGGAGCAGAGCTTGGACGTGGGGAGGTCAGGCGTAGGATCAAGGCTGCATTTATATAAAGACAGAGGGATATGCACTGGGAGTCCTTGCTTGGAAAGCGAAAAGACTGGAGGATTTTGAAAGACACACTATGAAGATCTTCGTTTTTGTCCTCGCACTGAGCATTTTCTCATGTTCAGGTAAGATGGAGCTGTGTCCTCGTTCTTAGGGTAGTTTTGGGGGGAAAAGTACAAGCCTGCAATGAACTTCTGATGGAACTATGCCTCCCTCTCAGGGTTTCCAGCATATGACTATGACCTCCCTGTCACAGAGGAGGCTCTCAATGCTTCCATTGCACGGATCAATTCCCAGTCATGGAGCAGAAACCTGTATGGTGTTGTCAGGAGCCGAGTCATGGGAGTAAGTACTCAGACAACAGAGATCCTTTACCTGCAATGTGCTTTACTGGGATGGAAAACTCTCAGTCCTGAAAACCCAGACTTAGTTGGAGTTTGCTGATGCTGCTTGGAAGAGGGTGGGTTTGGGCCATTACCTGAAGTTATGGCTGTAGGAACCTAGATATCTTTTGTATGTAAGTTTGTAACTAAAATACTTTAGGAATTCAGGTTTTTCACGCCTATAGTAGAAGTCCTTGAGGGTTTTCTTGTAGGATTCTGCTCAAAAGTGATGTTTTTAATTACCTCCAGCTAACTGCTTTGCTTTGGGCATCAAGCAACTTGGCTCATCTGAAGGTCTTCACTGATTAAATGCCCCCACAATTCAGGATTCTTTCTCTGATCTTTATTTATGTCTTCTGTCTCTATGCACCAGTTCTGGTTTAAATCTGCTAGAGTCTAAGTGCAAGCAGGAAACCCCTATCTGTTTTAATTTGTGGCACTAAGAATGATACTGGATACCCCACGAGTGAAGGAGTTAAAGCTTCTTAATTCAAAGTTATGATGTCCATGCTCCTGAGCACTCTCAGAACCTTTCTGTTTCTCTAGGTGGCCGGTATCAAGTCTTCCACAAGAACGAATGTCAAGATGATGCATGGATTTATATAGTTTGGATTAAAACCCCCAAGTATTTGAAAGTAGTGGGGATTTGTTGTTTGTTGGGGTATTTTGGGGATATTGCTTTTTGGGTTTTTTTTTTTTGAGTCTCTCATCAGTGCTAAAGAATTGATTAGACTATGAGAAAGAGAAAAGAATGATCAAAAAAGGAACTAAACTGTCTAAAGCTTGCAGTGGGGCAAAGTCCACTGGGGCAGCTTTTCTCCCACACATCAATCTGCCCTCAACTGGGCACTGACCAATTATGTCATGCCCTTAAGCTATCTTCTGCTTGACAAAGAAGCAAGATTGCCAGGGAGAAGAGTGACAAGGACTAACACTGTGCTGTGTTGGCCCTGCTTTCACCAGGTGGACATGTGGGACAGTGATGCTTACAGATTAGACCTGCACTTCAGCATCCGTGAGACTGTGTGCTCCAAAGCTTCAGGGAGAGACCCCTCCACCTGTGACTTCAAAACTGGGCCTTTCATGGTAGGTGGGAATGGGAGCCCTCCCCTGCATGCAGGATCTTCTCGGGGTGAGTTGGAATGCTGCTGGTGCTGGGAAATGAGGAATGGCTGGCTGGCTTTCTGGTGCAGCCCGTGGCATGTAGTTGGTGTCAGCTGGAAAGAGGATTTGTGTCTGGGAGCAGTGTTTAGTGAAAGTATGTGTGCTTTTGGGGCCAAATCCTGGAATGAATGACTTGTCCTCTAAGATAAGAGGGTGGAAGAGCTGATACTTCCCTTGCTTTTACCTATCTGGGCACCACGTAAATGGTTGTCTTCCCGTCTAGTGCAGATCCCCCCTCTGTGCTGACAGTGCTGATCTCTTTCAGATTTTTAACTCTCAGCCTGAAATAAAAAGGCTCCTGACACAGCTCTTGCTCTGCTCTGAGTCTCAAATCACCAGCTTTGGTGGAAATGCATTGTCTTTGATTCTGGACTTCTCTGTGCACACTTATTGGGCCAAATCACCTCTCTGCTCTGCGGCTGAGCAGGTCACGTGTGCATGTAGTTGGCTTGTACGGTGTTATCCCTATATCCTAATACCATCCCTCTTTTCTTCTTAGGGCAATATGATAGTGTGAGGATTTGTTTTCCAAACTTGAAACTTTGCTGGAGTTTTTTGTCCAGTTGCAGAGGCAACATCTTTAAGGGTAGTTTAACTTCCAGAGTTGAAGCTGCCAGTAGCCCTGCACTGTCCTTCTGTTTGTGCTGAGCTGTGAAAAGGATGTGGAGGTTTTCTCCTATCCCAAGCAGGCTCAGAGGTTTGTACAACAAACATGCAGTTGTGGAGCAATAACATGTGTGTAGTCGTGTAAAATCGTTCTCAGGTTTCTTTCTCTTGGAATTTGGTTTTTAAATCCTTCTGCAGGTTCCCGCCCCAAATGAAACTCCCATGAGAGGGTTTGTACTGGGTGTTTGCTGAGTGAGATTGGCTCTGTTTTGTTCTGTTACAGCCCACTGCTTCCTGCAGGAGTGTTGTGGAGGTCTCTGGGGAGCTGATTTCCAACATCACCGTGCGGTGCCATCGCGGCATGTTCAGCTCTGAATCCATGAGCAGCGAGGAGGTAAGGAAGGGGAAAATGCATTTTTGCTGCCTGGAGGAGTGAAAGTTCTGCTTTACCTTCTTTTAAAGAGAAGTCCGGTGTCTGTGTGTGCTCCTGTTGCAGCTGGATGAGGAAAGTGGCTGTGGTTTGAAATCCAGCTGTAAGCCGTAACACTTCCCTTTCCATCAGCTGAGGGCTCTGACCTTGCCTGGGAGAGGGTGACCCTCTGTGGCAGCCTGGCACATCTATCAACTCCAGCACTTCCTTCATTGAGTGTGGGCCTGGAGAACAGTGACTGCCACTTCTTGGACACACACAAATCCCTGTGGCTCTGGCTCTATACCAAACCACAGGCACAAGCCCAAGGATGTTCAGTCTGCTGCCATCTTTGTTCCCTTTTTGAGGTCTTTTTTTGGTTTTTAGGGTGTTATTCAATGCTGACATAACCTAGGAATTGCTGCTGGCTGTTTTCAAACCGTGCCAGTGTCCACTTTATCCATGAACTGACTCTTGAACTTGTGTGTCTGCACTCAGAACACAGCTCTACAGTGGGTGTTTTGCTTGAGGGAACAAAGTTTAACAAGAAGGGATATGGACAGCTTTTAGTTTTGGAAAACTCAGGGAACTAAATGAAGAAGTTGAATCGCAGAATGGTTTGGGTTGGAAGGGTCCTTAAAGCCCATCTTGTTCCATCCCCTGCCATGAGCAGGGACACCTTCCACTATCCCAAGTTGCTCCAAGCCCTGTCCAGCCTGGCCTTGGACACTTCTAGGGATGGGACAGCCACAGATTCTCTGGGACCTGTGCCAGGGGCTCATCATCCTGATAGGGAGGAATTTCTTCCCAACATCCCATCTAACCCTGCTCTCCTACAGCTTCCTTGTCCAGTCACTACAAGCCTTTGTGAAAAGTCCCTCTCCAGCTGCCTTGTTAGCAAATTGGATTCTTTGTCACTTTCCCTTCGCTTGAATTGCCAAATTAGCTCCTCATTTATTCTTTTTTTTCCTCAAAATCTCCATTCAGAACTAGCTGGTGAGTGCACCCCAAGAAGCCTGGCTCTGCAGAGCAGAAAGACTGCATGTGAAGCACTGGAATGTGTAACACAGCCTGGGAGGTTCAGCCAGTCCTCTGTGGGTTGACATAACTGCTGTTTAACAGAGCACTCAGCACAAACACTTGCTTTTACAAGCAGACATCTTCCCCCAAGTCTTCCTTAACCATCACTTAAAATTCAGTGCTGTTGCCAATACTCCTGCTGGGGAATATATTTCCTGTGATGTTAATAAGGAATAAATGCCAAGGGGAATTACTGCACTTGAAAAGTAAAGTGTTTCCCCCTGCAGAGGGCTGTAGCAAGCGCTGTAACTTGGCTCAGGGGATCTCAGCTTGGCTGAGGTGGTGTTGGTGTACCTGTGGTGATATTTGGATGGCAGAAAGAATTGTGATTGACTGATACTGGCATCACGGAATGGCCTGAGTTGGACGGGATCATGGAGACCAACCCCTGGATTGCCAGGAGTATCAGCAATAATCTTGTTTTCAGCGAAATTAAGAGTGAGGTTTGGAATTACTTTAGTGACCACCTAGTGCCTGAGGAGATGGAGGGATGGGACTTCTTGCCAGGTAAGGTTTTTAAAGAAATCTCTTTAATTTCCAGATTATGCACATGCCGATAATGCCCCGTGACAGGCGAGGCAACACTCTCAGGGAAGGTAAGCCAGTTCTGGAATACCCACACCTGTATTTTCCTTTTGGAGCATCTCAAGGTCATCTGTCTGAGGGAGAAGACAACGTGAAAGAGCAGCTGCTTGCTCCTGGTCATGGGCAACTGCTTTTTCCCTTGCAGAGGGGTGTCTAGTTGCCACGCTGAGGTTTATAGATTTTTTGGATTGCCAGATTTGTGCTCTCATAACCAGAACCTGTGTGCAGAATGCTGAATATTTTCTATTCTAGAATCACAGAGTGGTTTGGGATGGAAGGGATCTAAAAGATCATCTTGTTCCACCCACCTGTCATGGGCAGGGACATCTTCCACTATCCCAGGTTGTTCCAAGCCCCGTCCAACCTGGCCCTGGACACTTGGCAGTGATTGGGCAGCCCCAGCTTCTCTGGGCAACAATCAACACATGTTTGAAAGCACCTGATGCTCACAGATGTCTCCATGCTCTTTTTTTAGATGATGCCTTTGCTCCTGAAGCCTTCCCTTCAAGAGGAAGAGGCAGCAGCCATGGGGACTGGAACAAACCCAGCTACTTCAGCCCTGACAAGATGGAATAACCTGGTTTGGGTGAGTGTGGCTTAGGGTTAGGGTTGAGAGAGTCAAAGAACCTACAGTTCCAGGAACATTGAGGCTGGAAAAGGCCATCCCAGCAGGGCCCCAACTTTGCTGCTCCAATATCTTTCTGATCTGGACCCAACGTGCACCAGTGTCCTGAGGTACAGGCACTGTGAAAAGCATGCAGGAAAATCCATTTGGTAAACTCAGAGTTTGAGTTTAGTGTAGGGTTCTGGCCTTTTAACCTCCATTTTCCTTGTGACAAGCACACTGTGGGGCTGGAGCATATCCAGAGAAGGGATGTGGGGGAATGCCAAATCAAGTGCCCCAGGGCCACACAGCTCCTCCAACAGAAACTGGAGGGGTTTGGGAGAGCCACTGTGTAGCACTTGTCTTGGAGGATCCGGGAAGGAGATGTTTGGAACTCAATTAATGGGAATGATAATGAAAGACAGCCGTGGTTTATTGGAGCTGGCAGGGCCTATCCTACACGGGGCACCTTTGCTGACCCACTTCTGCCGCTCTGTGTGGGAGCAGCTCTAATTGCTGCTGATGCTTTACCTGCCAGTTTTAAGGAGTTTAATCTGAAGGGAAGTGGTTTGAAAGAGTTTTAGCAACGCGGAGTGAGCTCATTCTTTGGCATGCTAAACAGGTTTAAAGTAGTCGGGAGAGGAAGGGGAAATTACTTAGCGCTCTGTCTTTGTGATTAAAAAGGACTTGGGTACATATCATTAGCAGGTCTCTGTCCCTGTGGAGTGCCAGAACTGAGTGCTCCCTGGTTGTGGAGCTCAGCTCCAGCCCTGCTGCATTGGAAACCAGATGGTTTTAGAGGGAATTTAGCACCGGTGACTCACTGAAAGCTAACACATGTTCCTCATAAGCATATCCGTGGTAAAGCTCGATGTGCTGAAGGAGACGAGCCTCCTGCTCTCCTGGAAACGAGGTATCAAAGGAAAACTCAGGCACCCTGCTCGGTTTGTAAGAATTATTTCATTAAATCCATATGCTATTTTAGTTTATCCCCGAGCCACAAAAGCCAATAGGCCTTTTTAATCACCACCTGTCTTCTTATAGGAATCTCTTACTTTTCTTTGCCTTTGGAAAGTGCCAGGTATCTTTAATTGTCTTGCTCTCCAGAAGAGCTATCCCCTTTCAGCAGCACTCAGAAATGCATTGTGTTCTCGTGTCTAACCTCTAGCAAATCCCCAAACCAAGAGCAAGATATAAAATCTTCCTTAAAATAGAACGTGGAACAAGCAGGAAAAATTTACGGTTCTTGAAACCCAGAGCAGTTGGAAATGTAATACTTTTCTGCTTGCTCCTGAAGATGGGTTGCAAATGTCATTTATGGAGCCGTATTTCATTCAAGTGTCGTTTATGGAGCTGTGTTTCCTTAGAGTTTCCTGGGTTTTGGACACCTCAGAGGCAGATACTTCAGGAGATTTAAAGAGAATATCAACCCCACCCCCAAAAGCCCCTTGTTTCTCTTGCTTTAATCAATTTGACTTATTAGTTGCAAAGTCTGGAGAGGAATCTTCCCGATTTCGCTTGCATCCAGAATTTAGAGGGTTTCATTTGAAGCCAAAAATTAAACAGATTTCGTGTGTCTGAGGCCAGGGAAAGTTATTCCCTGCTGTTTTCCCTGGGTTTTGGCATATGTGTGATCCTGGCTGGCATTATTACATGCAGGGTTTGGTGGGGGCATGGGAAGTGACTGCTGAGTTTTGAAATGGTAGTAGCTCGACTGGCTTAGCTTAGCTGCGAAGATTTGGGGGGAGGCTGGGGAAACAGCAATTTAATAATAGAAGACTTTCATCTCTTACTGAGAGAACCTGGTGCTGACAGGCAAAGCTAGACAAGTCCAGGTAAGAAATGAAATGTGATTTTTTTTTCTTTTACACACCAGAATGTGTAACTGACTGCTGCAAAAATTGCTCAGGCAAGTGGCTGACAGTTTTTCATGCTGGATTTTACATTTCTGAGCTACGCCTTCTTATCTTTTTGGCTACAGGAATTATTTCAGGACAATTCTGTGCCTGACTTTGTGCAAGAAGCTGGGCTAAATTAACTCACTGGTGCTTTGTAGCTCTTTTTATTTATTAGAATGTGCTAAATATTCAAGAGGGGGGAAAAATCGGTGCCATTGTTATATAAAGAACATTTTCAAGTTTGCAGCCTTCAGACTCCCCAGTCTGCTGGTGCCTGCAGGAATTAGAAATTGCACATGAAAAAACCCCATCAATTATTAATGAGCTTACTTCAGTGACAAGTCCTAATCAGATTTTCTGGATTTATTTCCCAGTCCATCTCCAGAACTGGGGAGGCTGTGAAATTCCCATGGCATGCTCTGGGGCCAGCCTTTCCCATAAATAGCTCAGGCACTCAGGGAGTGTCAGGAGGGGGGAAAGGGCTGATCACCTGTTAACAACCTGAGCCTGCAACGAGCTGGAATCTGCTTAATGGTGCTCGTGGCTCTGAATTGCAAAAAGGAGCCCAAAAATGGCTCAAACTTACCGACCACCTTGGTCTCCAGGGAGTAAAACGGCCGTGATGCTCTGCTTTTCCAAAATCACCTGCCTAAGGCAGTTTCTTGTGAAGCCTGACCTGTGAATTATATCTGGAGTCTCCCCAGCAGTGCTTCATTTCCTTTGGACAGAAAAATCAAGAAGCAAGTCCCTGTCTTTGCAAAATACAAGTAGATGGCAAATCCTGATTGTATCTTGCTCATTAATCACACAAAGAAAGCGTTTATTTTAACAGGAAATCAGCTTCCTTCAGCATCAGGCCGAGGGGCTGTGATTTCCTCCTCAAGTTTTCAGTATTTTCCTTACAATTGCTCTCTGACTGAAGTCTCTCACCTGGCACAGCTTGCTGCTGGCAGGAGGCTGGTGGTGGCAGTCGTGAGGAGCTGATTAGCAGCACTACACGTGCAGAAGTGGATGGACTGGCATCCTTAAATATTAGGACGGGTTGTTTTTTTTTTTAAATGGAAGAGTAACAGGCAGCATTGGGCTTCCTTTCATGCCTAAGAAATCCAGGATCTGACCTTCAGAGGGAAATGGATGCTTGTTTATCTGTCTCCTATAAAGATAATAACAGAGCAGGGTTCATGGCTCTCCTGGGGTACAGAAAAAATGAGCTTTAATCCCCAGTGTCCTCATTAAGGAGCCGCTTGACTTTGGTTGTGGTTTTATATCCTCACGCCTTTGTTTTTTGCCTCTCCCGTTTCACCCACCCAATTTCTACAGTTCTCATAAAGCAGATTATTGCTTTATAAGCAATTAAAAAAAANAAGCACCAGAGGGAAGGAGAATCCCTGCAGAGTGGGATCTGCGTGAGCTCTGTGTCAGATGAGCTTTGGGAGCGAGAGCCGGAGCAGTTCGGCGCTCAGGCTAAAATGCCAGGCTGCTGTTTTACAGTTCCTGGCTGCCGTGGCTGAGCCCTCGCTGCCACCTGGCAGCTGTGACGTGCTGTGGCAGGGGACAGCATGCTTTCATCTGTTCAGAGGCAAAGGGCTCGGATGGGAACAGAGCCAGGCAGGACCTTTCCTGCTACTGAGGTTGGAGCGTGGCGCAGCGACGGGGCAGAGGTGTTAGAGTAGAAACGAGAATAGCTGTGACAGTCTCCTGGTGCTGTGAACGGCAGCAATTTTTTGTCTTGCCCTTTGTCCCCCCCTTTTCTTGGTCTGTTTTGAAGGATCAGACCCACAGCTGCACAGAGGAAATTGTTCCTACTTAGGGAGGACGCAGAGCTTGGATGATGGGTCATGCTTCACAAGCCCCTTCGTCTAATTCCAGGAGAAAAGCAACAGGAATTCCTTCACTGGAGGAACAGAAAGGGCTCTCGGCTGCCCTAAACCTATTGCTCAGTGCTGGGTTTTAGAAATGGGCTTGTCAAAGAATCAGGCAGCTGGGAAGGACTTCTCAAAGCAGGACTGTGTAGCTGAGATTGGAATACCATGGGACAGAGAGGAACCCTCTTGGGGGAAGACTTTCTCTTAAACTGAGCTGGAATTTCCCATGTTCTCTCAGGTTCCTATTTCTTCTGTTGTCCCTTGGTCCCCAGCAGTGGCTGGTCCTGGCATCCCCCATCTCCAGCCCTGGGGAGGATTCAGGGGCTCCTGGACAAGCTGTTCTTAGAGAGTAACTCCATTTAATCCCTTCCACACGTATGGACTCTCCTTCCTCGCCTGAATCTATCTCTAAAATTTTACCAACAAAATTGTCTTGCAGAAAAATTTCAGGTTGCCATGGTGACCAACTTGCTGAAGACAGGGTGTAGGCCACAGAGTGCTGGGGGGAAGCTGTCACATGTTCCCTCCGAAATACACATCTCCGATTTCTTCTGAATATTGTACTCTCAATTCGGACCCATTTCAGAGCAGACCATACATCGGCTACCAGCCTCAACCATCTCTGCTCTGAGACTCGACAATACATGTTGATTTGTGATAAGTGGGACTCATTTCACTGTTGTTAATTTTCCTAACAGTCTGCTTCTTTTTATTCCTTTTTTTTTTACCCTAATTAGCCATCACCCTGACATTTGTGCACATATGAAATGTTTTGCATATGCAGGTTTCTTTTTGCAGATTCCACGGGGTGGGAAGCAAATTAATAAGCAACTTGTTGAAGCTGAATATACTTTTCTCAAGGATGTTTGGTTGGTTTTGAGACAAATTCTCGGCTCTGACATTTCTCCTTCCTCTCTGTTTTTAAAGTAGATTGGAGAATGAGAAGAATCAAGATTCAAATACCCAGCATGGGAAGAAAGAACCTGATGCCTTGGCCTTTCCTTTTTGGTGAAAAACTGTTCTGCAGTGGAGTGAGAGTCTGTCCCCAAACTCACTTCTGCTCTGATGGCAATTGGAGGAGCTCATGAGATGCTAAATACACCATTTGTCCATTGATAGTTAGGTCTCCCTGGGAGGTGTCCAGAACATTTCCACCATCCCATAATGATGCTATTAAAAGCTCATTATTCCATCTGTTTGTTCTGCGTCGCTCCCTGCTTGCTGGTGATTTTCTGTGATGCTCGTGGCTAATTATTGATTATTCAAACTAATACGCCCACACTTGATGCCTTTCTCTCCGGGCTGCAGCAGCTGCAGACAGAGAAACCTCGGACAGAGAACCCTCGCTCCAAATCCAGAGGCTGGAATTGCAGCCCACCGGGAATCTGTCTTTCATGAGTTCTTGGTCACTAATGTGGCGAGCTGAGGGCTGCTAATGACGGTGATTGTCAGGTGCTAATGGCTTTTGGAAGAAGGCCAGATTAGAACAGACCTCTGATGTGTTCCTCACCTGGGAAAGGAGGTCTTGGCAGGCTTGTCCTGTTCTCTCCACTCCCTGCACAGAGCAAATGGGAAACAGAAGGTTACTGTGCAATTTGGGGAGTTTTTGTTGGTTTTTTTAAGGTTTTATCAGTCAAAATCAACTGATTTTTCTCTCTAAAGCCACTCTCCCACCCAGTTTGATTCTCACCTAATTTTCCCTCTCAACTGCAGCAAGGTAACCTGATTTGTAGGAATTTCCACTTTAAAAGCTTGAGAAAACTGTAGTCAGAGCCCTCGGTGATCACCTGTAGCAGGGAGCAGAAGGTGCTGATAAGATGTAGAGGTCTAACAGAGAAAGGGATTTTTTCCTTTTCCATGGTAGTTTTGCTTTGCTTGGATAAACAGGACTGGGAACATCATCCCTTCAAGGCCAGGTTGGATGGGGCTTGGAGCAACCTGGGATAGTGGGAGGTGTCCCTGCCCATGGCAGAGGTGGGATGAGATGAACTTTAAGGTCCCTTCCAAACCCAAACCAATCTGAGATTCCATGATTCCTTTTCTCTGAAGTGCCAGAGTCCATAATCTGTCTCTATGCTGCAACTGAGTAATTTTTGCAGAGCATCTTCTTCCCCAATAGGAATGATTTCACACCTCTGTGCTGATTTGAGGTAGAACCATGACTCTTCATTGGACAGGAACAGCTTAGGTGCTTTCTGAAACTCCTGAGCTCAAATGATGTGTGACTTAGGTCTTCTCATGTCAACATGCATGTTCTCATGTCGACATGCATGTCTTACTGTCCCAGGTGAGCAGAAGACTTTCCTAGTCTATTCCTTCAAAACCTGGCTTTGTTTCCTAGAAGGGATGAGGTGGATTGACACAGGGACCAGCTTCAGCTGGGCTTGTACTCTTCCCTGCTTCACTCTCACTTTTCCCAGTTCCCAACAGACAGTTCTCAGAGCCAGGAGCTGGACTCAACAATCCTTGTGGTCCCCTCCAACTCAGGATATTCTATGACTCTATATTTTGCTGATATGTGATAATTAAATGTGCACTTCTCTCTACACCCACACCCACCAATAAAAAGAAAGGACCCCCCCCCCTTCCTTTTTTTTTTTCCCCAGCCAAAATGATTACAAGATACTTTAAGCTCCTTGCTGCACACCTGCAAATGCCTTCACACCTAGGAGCTGATGTGGCATCTGCCGTGCAGATGTTTATCTGGCAGCAGGGAGCAATATTTCCTTTGTCCACATTACTTTCCCGAGCCTTTCCTGGTCTCAAATCGCTGACTCAAGCACTTGATACTCCAAACTACCAATGATCCTTGCTGGGGATGCTCCCTTCCAACTCCCCTGGCTGAGAGTTCGGTCTGTGTAAGCAGACCATGAGTTTTGTTGTTGGATTTTGCTTGGGGAGTGGAGATTTATGCAGCAGCAGGGACAGGGAGGGAGCTTTCCCTGCACCCTTAAAGGCACTACTTGCCCTGGGAGGAATGTGCAGAATAGAAATTCTCTCCTCTTGCAGACTTTGAGGCTGCCCAGAAACTCTGAGGCAGCAAAAAAGGGAAGGGAGACAGCAAAGCCATGGGGGATGAGACTGGGGCTTACTGCAAACAGGGAATTTGTGGCTGTCTGAGCTTTGTTGCCTCGCCAGAAGGTGAAATGTTATCACCCTTCCAATGCAAAGCAGTTGTAGGATGAGGAAAGAAGTGAGAGTTTGGATTTGTGTAGGGATTTGGGGAATCAGCAGGAGCAACTGCAGCTGCCCACAGGGGACAGGACACCCAGGCCCTGCACAGACCTCCAGCACTGCAGTCTGACCCCAGGGAAGGGTGGAAACTGCTGACTTCTTGCTCTCTGAAAAAAGCAGCAAAACCTGCATCCATGGCAGAATCACTCCTTTCATATTCATTCTCTCTGCTTGTTTTTTTGTACACCCCAACACTTTTTATGCTGACAATGTCTGGACAGGAATTCCCGTGGTGTGGGATGGATGAAAGACAGCACCACGCAGTGATGCTGCAGAAAAACTGGGCTCCTTCTCTCCCTCCAGCCACAGCACTTGTGGAATCTGGGCTCCAGGGTGCCACAGTGTCTCATTTCCCTGACCCTCTTTTTGGCATCCTTTTCCTTCCTTACCAGAAAACTGAATTAAGACAAACGCAGGACAGTGGCACAGATGCTCAGTGATGGACACCCCACCTCTGGAAGTGTTCAAGGCCAGGTTGGACAGTGCTTGGAGCAACCTGGTCTAGTGGCAGGTGCCCTGAGATGGTTTTTAAGGTCTCTTCCAGGCCAGTTTGTGATTCTGAGATCACTGCCAGGCACTGGTGTGGTTTGTGCCACCATGGGACTGGTACTGGTGCTTTGGTAGCCCCACAGTAAATTCTGCACACATGGGCTAGCTGAGAATGGGTAGGACTACCAGCCAAAAGAGGGGTTCAGTCTTACATGGAGCTAGCCTGAAAAAGTTCCCAAAGAGCAGAGTGATCAGCTGGATGGAGTCTAGCCCAGGTTGGAGAGAAGGCTGTTGCTCATCCTGGAGGAATGTGGAGATTTCCGGGCACACACTCTGCTGTCAGCAGCCTCAGCTCAGATTGCTCGCCCAGGCTGACCCCTGGATGATCCCTCTAAAATGGAGGAGAGGCCTTAATTGCCAGACCCGTGTCCTGATCCAGAGTCAGGAGCTGTTGGGAGCAGGTTTTCCGATCGACTCTGTCATGGAGCATGGGGTTGGCAGCACTCTGTGAGTTCAGCACGGACACTGGGGAGGGTCCTGAGGAGACACAGCTGTGCTGAGGATTGGGAACATCCTCTGTGGCACAGTAAATCAGTGGCTAATTCCAGGGCTGTCAGTGAGCGTGGCTGGCCACTTCTGCTCCTGCCTCCCACTGGTACTGGTGCCCACTAGATGTCAGAATTGAATAAATGCAAGGGGAGGCTACATCTCTGCTCTCAAATTATTCCTGGTTTTTTTCCCCTTCTGATTTCTGGCCAGCTGTGTGATAAAATGACCTTTGTGCAAGGAGGCTTGCTGGGTTTCAATGGTGAAGAGAACAGGGGATGCAGAGGAGAAACTGAGATTAAAAAAAAAAAAAAAGTTCCTGGCCAGGTTGGAGTGCTTGTTTTGCCTGTGGCAGCCCAGAGCTTAAATTCTGCTTCAGGCACAAAGACGGTTTTGCTTTTTACTCCGTGGGACAGTAGAACTTTCTTTCTCCTGCATGACAGACTTATCCTTTTTGATAAAAAGGGCTTTAAATCAAATTTCCCAGCCACCCCTTGCCTTGCGCAGTGCCTTTGGTAAAAGGGAAGCTAGAGGAATAAATGCTGCCTGTGGAGAGGGTTTGATTTTAGAGTCGAAGTCTTCTACCTGTTCCCAGCTCCCATCTCCCCTCTTGTTTATTCACTGCAGCTGCTTAACTTTAGCAAGAGCATCCTAATGGCTCTAAAGATTAGGTGTGCTAATTAATGATTCCACAACCAGGAAGAAATTTGCTGCTCCCTGACATTCACAACTGCCACAGTGTTTGCTGCTTTCAAACTTCCTGCTGGCTTTAAAATTCTGATTTTCTCCTCACCCCCCCCCCACCCCTTTTTCCCAGGACAAATTGTTGCGTCTCTCTCTTGTCACAGTGGGAATTCTCTGAAGGAAATGGAGAGCCAGGACTTGGCAATCGTGAGCTGGTGAAGGCTTCTGAGAGGGTGGTGGTGATGTGTCTGTGGACACTGCTTGTCCTGTATGGCAAACAAGGATTCTGGGCTGGAAAACCAGTTTTAGACCTGGAAAGGGGAGCATAAAACATGGGTGTGAACTCTTCCAAGGATGTAAAGCTCCTGGAAGTGCTCTAGATGTTCATTGGAGGTTAAATCGGGGAGATGAAGCTGGGAGAAGTGTAGCCCAAGAAGGAAATTGAGATTTGGTGTTGGCCTCCAGAGAGCAAACTGGTTTAGGGCATTATTATCCATGAGACTTGAAGGAGACCACCAGGAAAACCACAAAGCCTGGCAGGATCCCAGGGATTACAGGCCTTGATTAATGAGAGTTTAAAAAGAATCTTATGTGCTTTTGGAGAAGAAATATTTTTGTTTCTGAGCAGCGGGAAGGTGATGCTGCTGGCTGAGCCTCCTGCTCTGGAATGAATAATGGAGAGGAAAAGAAACCCCAGCATCCCAAATGGAAGGCTGTGGATTTAAAGAGAAAGTGAAATCCCAGAATCTCATCAAGAAGAGGTCCTGTGCAGAAGAACGGGGGCCAGAAACATTTAAACCTAGGCCTACATGACACCTGTGGGTTACTGGGATAGACTTCTTGAATCTTTTAGGTCGAAAAAGACCTTTAAAATAATTGAGTCCAACTGGCAACCTAAAGATGGGGCAGCAAAACCCCAATAACTTGTCCTGTGTGTGTTTCAAAGGTCTTTAATTTCCTTTTGTGTTTGAATACTGGAGGCAGTCTTGTTCAACAGTGAGAAATCTCCATTAGGCAGGCTTGCAGGGGCTTTGGGAGTAGATAGAGCTGATAAAAAAGACAAAATTGAAAACCCTGGGGTGGTCTCTGATGCAGAGGCTGCTAAGGAATATTTTTATCCCTTTCCTGCTTAGTGGAATGGTCTTCCAAGGTGTTTTGAGGGGACGAAGCACTGACTACAGGTAATGCTAGAACGGGTTGCAAAAGCCTTTGAGTTGTTTGGTTTTCTAAGCTGGTGTTTTATGAATTGCCAACTTTTCACAGTCCACAAGTCTTGGAGAGGACAGAAAAAACCTACCTGTCCATGCTATTTTTTTCAGCTTCTTGAGCTCTTTTAAAGCATTCACAGGTCCTGCTGGTGAATTCTCTGGAACAGGCCCCACACCACCTCTCCTAGCAGAGAGAAACGGACTCAAATACATGAGGTTTTTGCATCAAGAAAGACACACACATCCCCTTTTAAAGAGCTGGTGCATCTGCAATGTGTTCAGTGCACCAAACCACAGCTTTTTATCCTAAAAGCTGGTGTGCCAGTGTTTGAAAATATACCTGTTGAAGTGGAGGTGTCTGAGGAAAGACCAAAAGGGAGTGGCTGGGTGCTGTTTGGAGAGTGTCAAAGACTCAGTTCCTTCACTGAACCAAAACCTGGAGCTGAAATAATAAGCCTTGGTTCTCTGCCATGATTATATGACTATCTTTTTTTAAAATGAGTGCTCATTGTGACTATTTCATCACGAAATGACTCTTTGGTTGCTATCTGCTGTTGGGCAACAGGCCGTGTCCCGACACTTCTGCATTTCTCATCCTTCTCTGGCTGAAACAACTCTGTATAAAGTTGCCAGCAATCCACTTTCCCCTAAAAATCTCTATTTTTAAAGAGAACTTGCTATTTATTGAAAACATTGCCTGGTCCCACTGTGAGCAGGAGCAGAGGTTCTCTCAGCGTGGTGCTCGTGCCTGCCATCGATTGACATTTGCAGTGTTGGCTCTGCTGGAGAAGAGCAGAGGGCTGGGATTGCTCAGGGATGTGCTGGGAGGCTGGAGCCTGCCACAGTGTGAATGTGAGTGCTGCTGGTGCAGGAGGCTCCCCGTGTTTTGCATTCACAGCCACACTCTGATCACTGCTGGGCCCTTGGCCTTGCAGGGGATTCCAAAGGGAACCTGGTTTGTAGGAGCTGAGTGGGGTCTTTGGAATCCGCCCCTCTGAGCAGAGGAACTGCAAGGCTCAAGGCTGCGGTTTAAAACTCTCTTTTCCTTTACTTCGTGCTAGGGCTGTTCATTTTGCGATGAGGCTTCTGTGGGAGCTGGGGTGAGTGGTTTTCCTTCCAACCTTAAACATTGCCAGGCCTGGCACCCTTTGCACAGCCCCGGTGTGAGCAGTGGGGGAAGGAGCTGGGCTGGTTTCACCCTAAAGCACCCAGAGCCAAGGGCCAGGTTGCCAAAAGTTGCTTGTGCCTCCTAGAGAGAAGGAGAAGCAGAAGAGATCTGTGTTTACGTGGAAGAGATGCTTTTCAGCTCTCAGTGGCAGGGAGGCATTTTTGCCCATATGTGTGATTCGCCAAGAGTGGGAAATTCACTCCTGAGCAGCCCGTGACACGTGGCAGAGCTCAGGGAAGGCTCAGCTGAAAGTCTTGTGAGCACTTTGCCTTGCCTTTCTCGGATGTCTCATCGCTTCCCTGCTGGGAGAGCAGTGTGGTGTGACTGCTGTCCTGAAAACACACCTCCCCAGGCCCTAAGGTGTTAAAAATTACGGCAACAGCTTCGTTCCAGAGCTGGTAAATGATACTCTGAATGGCTGAGCCCAGCCAGATTCCCTTGCACTAATTCCAATTAATGTAACCACAGGACCTGCTGCTGCATGGGGGCATGGAGCACAAATGTTTTGCCACAATTAGAGACCTGTAGGTACTTGCTAGAGTGGAGTGCTGCCCACTTTGAGGTTACTTGCTCTTTTTGAGTCCACTTTTGGAAGAGAATTAAACAAGTCAGCCACCATCTGGCTCCAAGACACTGATTTTAGCAAACAGCAATCCCAAAAAGTCTGCCTTTCCCTGGTTTCTCCCCTCTCATGCTGCTCTTTGCTGATCAGGGACAGCCGGTTCAAGTGTGCAAGAGAGACATGAGCTGAGAACATGAAAGGCAGGGAGACAAGGCAGCTCTGAAACTGGGTTAGAGATGAAACGAGCCCTGAAATTTGGCAGCTGCAGGCAAGGCTGGGTGGCCCAAGGGAAATGGCTGGAAATGATTGATGAGATAAATGATTAATGAAATGGTGAGATTAGCCCAGTGCGGGGTTGCATTCCTCCCTGGATCCCAAAGACACAAACCAGGAGGAGCTGGGTGGGTGTGAGGGATGCAGACGAACAAGTGCAAGGGCAGCAGCTCCCAGAAGGCAAGGAGATCACTCAAGTCAGCCTCACGTTGGCTTCATTGAACCCCCCAGGGTCTAAAATATGCCCCCCTGTTTGGAGGCTTGACTCATCACTTGGTACAGGATTTGCCATCTGCACATCTCTCTCTCTCTGTTCAGGCAGCTCAAATAGAAAGAATTTAATTTGAATCTCATTTTACACATTGGTTTTTGCTCTTACCTTCGCTGCCATCTGCTGAACACCTGGGCAGAGCAAATTTTTTAGGTTTTATCAGGAATTTTGGGTCTCTTGGGCTTGCAGGGGCTGTTTGTATAGGGATAGCAGGAATTTTGGGGTGGGGGGGAATGTGTGTTCAGGTCTCATTCTGCTTTTTCCTGGCAGATATTTCTTCCAGGAAAGCAGGATGTTGAAATAGCAACTAATCTGTCACACTGATAGTTGTGTCAGCAGAGTCTGAATATGAGATCGATCTGTGTTTACATCCCCCACCAACTCCTTGGAAGATTTTGGAACCAGGGGAGTGCTCGTGGGAACTTGTTGCATCTGCTGTCAGATTAATAGAGTCAGCCTTTGGGATGACATAACCATGCCCTCGAGGCTTTGGAGTTCTTTGCCAGCTTAAAAGACAAACGCGTCATTATTCTGTGATTCTGTGTGATCTCCTGTTGCTCAGGCCCAAATGTTTTCAGCACAAAATAGTGCTGATCCAACCTGTCCTCCTGATTAGGAGGGATCTTGAAGAACCTGCCTCTTTGGACCCATCAGATGAACTTTTTTCTTTCCAGAATGCAGACACAAGAGTTGGCTTTCCATGGCTGGTGTGGCCCTCCAAAATGAAACACCAACATTAGAGCAAAAGCTGCACCCAGGAGATGCTGTTTCTCTGAAAATTTACAGCATCTCCTGGATATTTAATGCCAGCTGGCTGGGGCGGCTGCAGATTAAGTATGCACGTGTCCAGCATGTGTATATATAGATATAAAATTTTCTTTAATATCTACAGGATTTTCTTCTCCCCCTGCATTCTGCAGCTCTTCAGCTGTTGTTGATTAGGACAGTGATGTATGGAAGCCCTGCAATACAGAAATGCCATATTTCTTCACCTCTCTTTTCCCCTGAGTGACTGCTCCGAGAATCCTGGAAGCTGAGCTGATATTCTGAGTAACACCAGCCCAGGCTATGCTCCTGCTTTTCCTGCTAAATGGAGTCAGCTGGCTTTGCAGGGAGCTGCACGGGGAAAATCAGCTCTCTATCAAGGTCATTCATTTCCCCATGGGGAATAAAATTCCATGAAACTGATTGTCAGAGGTCTAAAAGCTGGATTTTAAAGCAGTCCTGAGTTTAGCCCCGTAACTGTGCTGGTTACTTGCCAGGCTGGATGCAAGCTCTGGAATGACTCGGAGAAAGGTTAAGGGGGAAAAAAATCCAACCTATTTCTGTGTGTCTGTCCTTTGCTCGTTCTTTGCTCCTTCTTAGCAACATTAAAACTGTGTTTTGGGGAGGATGTTCTCCCTCCAAGGCTTGGGTGGAGCCCTTGGGCTGGGTGTCACCACCCTTCAAATGCTGAGGTGGCTTTCAGGTGCTTGGAAGCTCAGAGAGCACAAAGTCATGAGCCAGGGGATTTGGTTTGGCTGACCTTCTGCAAGGCCTTGACATGAGGAGATAAGGAGAAACCACAGGAGCCATCCTGTGCCTCACTCCTGCTGACTGCAAGGCTGTTGGGAGGCTCCTGCAGGGACTCCTGTGAACCATCACCCATCATAATTCAGCTTTGCCACGTGCTTGGGCTCTGTGATGGTGAAATGCCAGCATGGCACTGCAGCTGTGCCTCTTTTTGGCTGAACATCAAGAGGCATGCATCCAAATGTCAGGTTTTGTTGTTGTCTTTTTTTTTTTCTTCCTTTCTATGCCAGGTAAATATTTTCTGAATGAAGGGATGAAAACAAGAAGGCAGAAATGAGATCTCTGTGTGATTGCTGTGTGTGATCTGTGCCCTCCTTGGGCTGCAGAGTTGTGTGACCCCAGGAAAAGCAGACCTTGCAGGCTTTCCTTTGCTGCAAAGGTGTCTCTTGCTGAAATAACCAAAGATTTGCCTCCAGCTGAAGCCTCCACGGCACAGAACACCACCAAGGGTCACACTGGCAAAACCAGCTCCTAATACTGGATTGCTGCTGAGATGGATGGGAAGCCTTTGAGACCAAAGATCTCCAAGATGTGTCATCACCACCATCAGATGGACTGAAAAGAGCTGTACAAGAGCCAGGTCCACTGATCTCTTCCGGGATGGTACCAGTAGAGATTTTGTGGTGCACGGAATTAATTTTTCTTGTTTCCATAGAATCATAAAATGGTTTGTGTTGAAAAGGACCTCAAAGAGCATCTCCTGGCATGGCAGGGACACCTACCACTATCCCAGGTTGCTCCAAGCCATTCCCTGGCTTCTGCAAGGGCCCATCCTGCAGGATCCCTGGGATACTGGGAACACAGAGGGTGGCACTCAGCTGCTTGTCATGCTCCTTTCCCACCTGTCCTCCCTCCCTTCTACTGGATGTGGCAAACACTTCTCAGGGTGTTGGGAATCCTGACAGTTGCTGAAGTCTGGTTCAGGCTGTACTTGTGATTTGAGGTTTCTTCGAGTAAAGTGGAGGAGAAGAAACAAATCTTTCTTTAAAATTTTTGTTAAAAGATGGTCTATAAGAAGAAAATGGTGCAGAACAAAATGTAAGGCTGAAAGAGATTGACAGGGTAGTTTCATCAGCTGCCTGCTCTTGCAGCAACCATAAATTTTTATAAAAAAAAAAGCCAAAAAAAAGAGAAAAAAGAAGCACTTTTCCAAGTGTCTTCATGCTGCGCCTTGTCTGCTCTTGGTGTGAGTGGAAGGCAAGTGGCAGCCAGTTTGCTGCCAGCACATTCCCAGGTAAAGGCATTGTGCAAATGTCAGAGGAGTGTCTCCAGACTTGAAAAATCAGCTGTCATTGCTTTCACCTTAACGTGAAATGAGATCCAAGGGGCGGGGAGAGGATAGGACAGCCAAAAACTGAGCTCCAAGCCAAATTAGGTCTGCCTCTGAAAGCAGCTTTCTGTCCTCACGGGGTGGGCTGGCCTTGGGCAGCTGCCAGGTGCCCTCCTGGATGCTCTCTCCCTGCTCCTCCTTGGAAGGACAGAGGGAGAAAATAAGGTGGAAAGTCTCCTGGATCAAGACAAAGGCAGGGAGATCATTCATCAGTTACTGCCATGAGCAAAACAGACTTGCCTTGGGAGAAATTAATTTAATTTACTGCTAAAATTTTTGCAGCCTGGAGAAGAGGAGACTGAAGGGAGACCTGAGAGCAGAATTCAGCTTCCTCCTGAGGGACAACTCCCATCTCTGCTCACTGTGACAGGGACAGCACTCAGGGAATGGCTGGAGCTGTGTCAGGGCAGGTTTAGGTTGGCTATCAAGAAATCAGGCTGTGGGCAAATAGATTTATCCTTAGGGCTTTCCTTTCTAAGTCCAGTGCAGGAAACAACACTGACCTTGTCTTGAGAAATATTTGGGGTTCAGTTGATGACTGTGCTACTCGAGGGAGTCATGAGATTGCCAAGTTATTTTGAATTCCCACCTCCCTGTTTGTCCTGGCCTTGCGAAGCGTGGTGTTTAATAAATCCTTTACAACACTGAGAACTAAAGGCTGCTTAATAGCTTGTCACTTCAGGTTTGTGTCATTTCAACATTTGCATAAGTGCATTCATGGTTTTGGCACTCCAAGCCACCACAGAAGCTCGAGCTCCTTGCAACAGGAAGCAGGGCTGGGGGAAGATCACAAGGGTTGGTTTTCCTGCAGGGCAGGCAGGAATGTTCTGGCAAAAATAGGCAGCTTCCAGTTGAGCCAGGCTGGAGCATCTGAAGTCTGTGGTCCTCCCACTTCTCTTCTTCTCTGGCAGCTACTCCAGCAGGAACAGCTGCCTCTTCAGCCCAGGCAGCTGAGCTTTTCCAGAGCAGAGAAAGCTGGGCCCAATTCATCATCTCTGCTAAATGCCCCCATGTCATGGGGAGCTGAGCTGGATGCCTCATTGAGCAAAACCCCCCAAATCCCTGGTAGCTGCCAGGACTTCAGCAGGATATCTGGAGTAAAGAACCTTTCTCACCCTTCTCCTGGTTTTGTTTGCCCCTGCGAGCCATCACTTTTTTCTCAGGAAAATGTGTTTTGAGTACCCAGCCTGCAATGTCTAGGATGTGGACCCAGCTTTTTGTTTGGAAGGAGTCTTTGTTTTGGCTATGCCAGCCAGAAGTGGCTGAGGTTCCTTTTCCAAGAGACTTGTAAATAAGCAGGGCAACCACGGTGGTGTAGCTGGGCTCCAGAAGAAGCTGAACTCAAAATTATGAGGCAGGAGTAGCTCACAGTGCTCCAGATGCTTTCTGCCTGCTGAAAGGTGAAGAAATGGGTGTTGAGCTCCTGTTTATATAGATTTTATCACCTGTAACTGCCCTGAAATAGCCTTTGCAATCCAGTTTTTGAATTTTAGAGGAGAACTTCTTCCCCAAGCCTCTGACTAACTGGCCATGATCTTTACAAGTGTAAATAATGCTCTGTTTCCCCTTGTCCCTGTCATCTCTTCCTACCCTGCATTGCTGGTGATGGATCAGGCCTCACCTAGGTTGTTCTGAAATCCACATTAAACATTTTTATTTGGTCTTTCAATGTGAATGTATAGGTATTTTTCTTCTATAAGGGAGATTTCTTCAACTCTTCCAGTTCCTGGCTTATTTCTAAGAAGCAGCAGATGTCTAGGCAGCAAAACATCATTGACAGAGCCCATTTGCAGTGTTGTTCTCTGACCTACCCTCCACTTTTGTAAAATCTTTCTGACAGCTCTTTTAAAACTGCTCCTTTTATTTTTGGAGGCCCTTTGGTTGAATATTGGACCTCAGAATATCTGACTGTCGAGCCAATATCAGATTCAATACAAGTTTTGGGTGGAGGATTTGGGGGTTTTTTTTGTCATTTTGTGCAAATTGACAC
The DNA here is from genome assembly GCA_013400955.1 of Drymodes brunneopygia. NCBI lineage: Eukaryota > Metazoa > Chordata > Aves > Passeriformes > Petroicidae > Drymodes > Drymodes brunneopygia. The sequence goes on along the minus strand of VZTZ01037395.1, from coordinate 139,011 downwards.
TTCCATTTCGCAGGGGCTGTGGTGAAGGAGAATTCTGAGGATTTCTGTAGGAAAATGCTCCCTGCTAATCCTGCTGGGAGGATGGGAGCAGCTGCTGTGAGCTGGCAGAGCCCCTGGAGGCTCCCGGAGTTCAGAGAGCGAGGGCAGAGCGAGTCGAGGGAAGGTGAAGCCGGCAGCTGTGGAGAATGAGAACGAGCTCAGAATGCCCTTCAGTCGCAGCCTTTGGCCGTGCCAAATGTAAATGTGAGCGCTCCGTGCCGCTGGCATCCAGCTAAAAGGGCGGAAACGAGCGGGGCTGGTGAGATGCTGGGATTGATGCACGAATGCCGCGGATCCCGCGGGGTGGGAAGCTGAGCTGAGCTGGTATTTCAGAAACATCTCCTCCCTGAGTTTTTGAGGAGCACGGTCACAAAGCCATGGCTGAATTCGAGGGGCTTGAGGTGTGTGTCCTGTCGTGCCTGCTTTCGTTCCCAGATTTTGAAATATTCAGGTGGAACAGGACAGCAGCTTGTTGAGCAAGGAACCTGTTAGAGAGCAGGATCTGTGCATGGAAGAGGCTGAGGGAGCTGTGCGGGCTCCTTAAATCAGCTTTGTTCCTAACCTTGACATGAAGACAGGGTGGAAAAGTGGAAGTGCAAGCCTGGCCACATCCTTGGCTGAGCCTTTTCCCGTTTGGAACAACCCCTGCTGCAGTGCTGGCACTTCCAGAAAGGACTCCTGTTTCCTTACCCTGAGAATGATTTAAGCAGACACTAAAATTCACCCCACAGCTCATGAAAACTCGAGAAGAGAATGAGCTTAAACCTTCCCTGCGCTCATCGGGGTGAAAAGCTGAACATTCTCTGCACAGAAGAGGAAATTTTGTTGATTGCTGGAGTCAGAAGTGCAGAAGAAGAACCTCTCTCCCCCTCATCTTTCTGCAGCCACCAATGACAGACTGCAAGTGTCACAGTGTGAATGTTGGTATCTTCCACCAGGGCTGCTGGGGAGCCACATTTTCCAGGATTTAGCTCTTGTGTGATGTGAGGGGAGAGAGGCTTTGCTGTGCTGGCAGCAGGGGCTGGGCCGTGCCGAGGGAGGAGGTCTCCACCCTTCAGCAGGAGCAGCTGACCTTGGTGGGATGTGGCTCTGGAGAAGCTCTGGAAGACCTGTGGTTGGAAAAGTGCCACTTGGAGAGGGTGGCAGATGGCACAGAGCATCAGTTGCTGGTCTCCAACCTCACAGTGACCGCTTTTCCTATTCCTGTCCCTCTTATGCCAGCGATGGGTGATCTTGGGGCTGACCCTACACCCCCAAGAAGTCTCCTGCAGTAGCTGATCCTTCACAGCATTCACAGTGTGTTTAAATAGTGCCTCAGGTTTTTGGGGGTGGATGGTGGTGCTGCTGTAGATCACAGAATCATTCAGCTTGGAATAGGCCTTTAACATCATGAAGTCACACTGTAAATGGTGTGACTTCAGCAAAGAGCTGGGACAGAGTAGGGCTGGATGCAAGAATCGCACAGGAGCTATCAAGAAGTCAGCTTGTCTGCCTTCAGCAACCTTCAGGGTTACTTTTTGCCCCAAGATTAATTTTTATCTTGTAGCATGCATCAGCTGTGTCCTTAAAAAAGTGAGCAAAGCCACAAAATCCGAGTCCTTGCTCTTTGTCTTTAGGAAAATCCTGGTTAGGCCAACACAAGTTTGGGGCAAAACATCCCTTGGATCTACTGGTCTCTCCACACTGCAGCTGGGAAGAAGGGAATACTGTCCCTTTCCAGGGCTCCCTGCCTTCCTGACAGAAGCCTTTCTGTGAAGCATTGGGATAATTTAGATCATGACCATGCACACATGAGCTTCTGGCAATTCCTGTTTCACCCTTTTAATGAGCTTGGTTTCCAGAAGTGGTTTTGCCACCCAGTTATGCACCAGTTAAAACTGACCTCTGCAAGCCCCAGGCTTGGTTCCCTGGATGGCACAGAATCACAGGATAATTCAGGTTGGAAAAGACCTCCAAGATCATTGAGTCCAACCTTGGTACCATGCAAAAAATGCTGTGACTTTCAAATGTAAGTCAGTGATGCTGTCATGGTGGTAGAGATCGAGTCCCAGACCTGTTTGGGGTGGAAGGAACCTTAAAGAACACCTGGTTCCAGCCCCCAGACATGGGCAGGGAATGTTTGATGTGAATCCCCGTGGGCAAACCCAACACCATCCCCTCCTGACATTCCTGGCTCATGTCTATGAGGAGCCAAGCCAAGCTCTAGGACCTGGATTTTATCTGGACAGGCCATTGAGGAGTGACTGTCAAATATCCTGTCACACCTCCAGTCCCAGTCCCACTTCAGCTTTTGGAAAGCAAACAGTTCTGTGTCACATGTGAACGCTATTTTGGGTTATGTGACCCCTGCTGATTTTCCAAAAAAAGCGGAAGAACACTTCCCTGAAGTTTTACACATGAAACTTGCCTGGGAGTTCCAAATTCAGGGCCAGGTTTCCTGCCTGTCACTGCTCAGCCAAGGTGATAAAATGCCCTTGGACAAGGATTTTGAAAGCTTTCTTTGCAGCAGTGATTGTGGGGACCTGCATTCCACATATGCTGAGCAGCCTGAAACAAGTCTTGAAGCCACCTTTGATATGGTTGCAGCAGATTTCTGAGAGACATCGTGAAGAAATGAGCAAAACTCAGCATCCCTGGCACTCTGGGTGTCCTTTTGAATTGTTTACCACCAAAATTATATTGTCTCATGGGCAGCTCAAGGCCAGGTTGGACAGGGCTTGGAGCGAGCACCCTGGGATACTGAAAGGTGTCCCTGCTCATGGAAAAGGTGGAACAAGAAGAGCTTTAAGGTCCTTTCCAACCCAAACCATTCTGGGATTCTGGGATATGATTCCATGGCTTGGAGTGGAATCATCCATCCCCCTGTGTGCACGTGGAGAGTGACCTCCTGTAACCCATGGAGCTGGAGATGCTTCTCCACTTGCCAAATCTCCATTCAATGCCCTGCCTCGCTACTCAAATTACAGCTTTATATTAAGCACACCACTTATTAATTAGCAACAATAACCACTGCCTTGTAAGATAATTATTTTTGCCTAATAACTAAACACTTGCCAGGAAGACTCTGCTTTCCCAGCAGTTTGAGCTTGCCCCTGGCTTTCCTGCTGCTTCCTTTCAAAGCTGACAGTTCTCAGTGGCTTTGGAGAGGCTTTTCCTGGGCAGGGCTGTTGTCACACTGCTCCAGTGATTGCTCCTCTGAGCCACGACGACTCAGAGTGCACCCCAAAGGCTTTGCTCAGACCTCTTCATGCAGCTTTCACCCTGTAGCTGTGGGGTATTTCAGATATGCATAAGCTATTGCTGTATTTCAGGACAATTTATTTCCTACTCAACTGGTTTTTTGTTTGTTTGCTTGTTTGTTTGGGTTTTCTTTTGTTTGGTTGGTTTTTTAAGATTTATTTGGAGGTTTCTTTTTTATTTGGAGAGAAATTCTCATTAGGAAGCATAAGTGTAAAGTAGAGCTGAATTTCAGTTCTGATTTGAGATATGGGCTTGGATTATCTAACCTGGCTGGGCTTGAGGCTGTGTCAACAGATTGAAAAGCACTAATTGAGACCTCTGTAGTTAGAAAAATATATCCTGGGAGATTTTAACTGCAATGTACCATGAAGGAATAACTGCAAGACATCCTAGATCGAAAATAAGAGGCAAAACTTCTGTTATCTCACCAAAATAGCAGCTGGGAGTGCTGCTGAGGGAGGGTCCAACACATGGCAGATCCTTGCTTGGGGTTGGCAGCTCAGCTCTGGCCCTGCCTGTCTTTCTGTGCTGCCTCCCACCTGCTGGTACCTCTGCTGAGGTTTCCTCCAGTGGCAAGAAGACGCCAAAACGGCGTTTTCAGCTTATTCATCGAACTCCTGGGAAGAGGATTTTTTAAAACTTGTATTTTTATTTGCACCTTTTCCATGTCTTCCAGCACCAGAGCTCGCACCGGGGGGAATTGAAATGCGAGCTCAGAGCTCTGTGCAAGCGTTTGAGCTGCTTGGGACATCTGTCAGTGCCACGGGCAGGCTCTGGAGCAGACAGGGCTGCTGACAGCAGGCAGCAGAAGATCTGTCTGGACAGTGCTAATCACAGTCTCTGGCAGGCTGGCTGCTGGGAGCCAGGCACAGATGGCTGCACTCGCTCCCTCCAAGTCGTTGGAGCTCACTGGTGTTTTGTGAATTTATCTTGTTTTAGCACATTTTATGGCTTGTGCTCTCATCAGGCAAGGGCTGCTGGAGTTTTCCTCTGCAGTGACACCAAGCTGGCTGCTCAGATTTGGGTCCTGCCATGCTGGGGCAGGATTTGTTTCTTGGTGTCACCAAAAATTTGTGGCCAGCATCTCTCCACCGTTTAAATGGCTTTCACCTGAAGGGGTTAACGAGAGAAATAGATCACTCTAGACCTGAGTAGTGCTTCTCTATCTCCATTCATCCCAATCAAAAGATCACTGGGAACTTGATTAGGAAGAAATGTAATGCAGATCATTGATGAAAATTCCCTCTAACAGCTCTGCACCTGGAAACGATCCGAGAAATACCATTGTTCACCGACAGCTGATTAACAGAGACTCTTTATGTAGTCATTAACATACCTGGCTGAGGCCTCTCTAATTGTCAGCCGAGTTAATGCTTTCTCAGGGTGACAAAGGGGACGAGTCAGCCCTCGTTTTCAGTGGCTGCGGTAACAGAAATGTAACTGGGAAGGTCACCCCGCAGGTGTGGGGATGTTGCTCTCGCCTCAGCTGGGCACTGAGGACCCAAAGCGGAGTGTGAAGATCTCGGATCCTGCAGAACTCCCACATCTTTGTTCCCCAGGTTTATTTCAATTGCTGGAAGAACATCTCATATCCTTTATTACTTCCCAGATGGATGTGGTGTGTTTTAGCCCAGTGGCTGCTCTTTGAACACGCAGAAAAGTGGAATCCCAAGCTGGCTTGGCTTGGAAGGGAGCTTAAAGCCCATCCAGTTCCAACAAAAACAGAAAAAAACATTTATTGATCCCTGTATGGTAAGTGATGGATACTGGGGGCAGGTGTGGCCGTGCAGGGGAGTCTCTTGAAAGTCCCAGTGAAGGTTTCCAATGGACTCTCCACGAGGCAGAGCTGGGCCCATGAGCCACAGGTGGGGCAGCTCTGCAAAAATGGTATTTAAAGAAGGGCAAAGAGAGTAGTAGGGACTGAGGAGAAGGGTTGCTGTTAGTGAAGGAGGTGCAGTGCAGCGTTTGCTTGAGCTGGAAGGCTCAGTTCAAACCCAGTTTCTCCAGGAGCAGGGAGTGCTGGTTTTGCATGTTCACAAAGGTGCTGTTCTGTGGAGGATGATCCTCCAAACCACTGCTCTGCCTTTGCCAAGGTGGGGCTGTGTGTGTGTGTGTGTGTGTGCATGCAAAATGAAATTAAGTCGAGAGGCTCTGCTCACTGATTAAAATCAGTGTCTCTAAATAATTGTGATGTTAAATGCTGTCTGTGCCCTGCAGAGCTGCCGGGTGATGTTTTCTCTTAGTTCAGCACTTAATGGGATTCTTGGGAGTGTAATGCTGTGTTTGAGTGGGGCTGACTCACTGTCTCAACCCTGGGGCTCCGGGGTGTTGTTGCTTTTAAACCTCATTTCACAGTCCAGCTGAATAGCAGAAAATATGCTTGAAATATGGGAATATGGTGACAAATTTCTTAAGCACCCTGCCAGGACCCCATTAGTGTGACCAGGAGAGCTCCTTCCTGTGCTCCATATTCATGTTCCACCCAATTATGCCCTTCAGTACCTCTTGTTGGCAATGAATGCCCTGGTCAAATGGTCGGAGAACCTCAAGGATTCTCCCAGCGTTGGAATTGCTCTGGAACAAGGAAGGAATATCTCCTGGAAAAGGAAGGAAGGATGTGGGTTATTTCTCGTTTGAAAGCACTGCTTTTGCAGGCAATTACACTGTGCTAGCAGAACAAATTTCAGCGAGCAGTTGATAGAATCCATAATTAATGAGCTTTGGCTACCACAGTGCTGATTCTGTTCAAAATAAGCTCACATTCCGTGCTTACTTTTCCAAATACAAATGAATCTGCCGTTAAAGGATGGAATCAAATGTCATTTAGACATATGTAGCCTAGGGGAGAAAGTGCATTCTTCAGCTGTTTAGTACCTGTCCCAGTCTGTTTGCAGGGATGTGTTGATTTTGGCCTTCTGGGCATGAAGTAGGAAGAAGAGAAACTTTCTTCTCTCTAAAATAGATATTGATGCTCTTGTGTTGCCTCCTTCTCCCCAAAGCAACCTTCTTTTGTCCCCACAAAGAGAGAAAACTGGAAAAAAGGGAGTCAGAATGAGATTTAAATAGTGTTTAAGGTCTCTTCCAGCCCAGCCTGTTCTGTGATTGTTCAGGCTGGCACCAGTGGATTAATTACCTGCAGATCATTATAAATCAGCCCTGACTACTCGGGTGACCAGGAGAATGCTCACGAAACAATTAAAGCTGAGAAAAGGTGGTCTGGGGAAGCTTAATTGGAGAAAAATGAAGGAAACCTCAGCAGCCAGCTGAGCAGGTGAAGAATGGAGGTGTGATTAGATGTTCACACCTGACAGGCCAGAGCAGGGGTTGGAACCATCTAACTAGCCTTAGGTTAGCTCTGCCCTGGCAGAGATGCTGCAATTTATAATTTATAATTTTTTATCTAACTGAGTGAGATGCTTGGCCGAAGTGTGGTGAGAAGGTGTCCTCCAGGAATCTATTGGGGAGGCCAGAGCATTTTCCCTCCTCCCAGATGCTGGACACTGTGTCTCATAGGAAATTTAATGTGTATCTAAGGAGGTTTAATTTTTCTAATAAAACCCTGTCAGTTTTTTCCCTACTGCAAATGTTTGACCTGCTGTTGGTTTGTTAAGAGCAGCTGGCTGTGAGTTTTGTGTGGCTGCCACTAAGTTCAGGTGCAGGGTGGGTGCAGGTGTTTGCTCATGCCCTGAAGACATCCATGGTCACTTAACTGCAAAAGTGGAAAAGTAATGCTGATTTGGAGTTTTTAAAGACTTTTTTAACTTCTGGGGCTTGAAACTAGATTATCTTTAAGGGCCCTTGCAACTCAAACCTTAACTCATTCCTTAACCTCCTGCTTTGGGATGTCAAACAAACTGCTCTGAAACCCAAGAAGAAACATCCTTGTTCACCTGCTTTTATTTTGCTTTTCAAATTTTCCTTTTCACCTGCTTTGTTTTTTGTTGGTTGTTTTTTTTTCTTCCAGCTGTAAGAGCTTTAAACAATCTCTTAGATGGAGTGGAGTGTGCAGTGTGGGTTATGAGCATTTGGTACCTCCCACAGATTTTGGCATGTGGGTAAAGGGTTTAATACTCCTTTAGTATCCCAGTCCCTTTATAGCCTAATGCAGTTCGCAGAGCATGAAAGGAAATCCAACTCTGCACCAGAATTCAAAGGGGAAATAATGAATCGTGGTCTGTTTCGAATAATTAAAGCACGCGGATATTTAGTGATCTATCAAGGGGAATGAGGGAGTAATAAGACACTCTGTCCAATTTGTTTTAGAGCTGGAGTTGAAGCACTCTGGTATAAAATTATAACCTCTGTATTAATCACAAGAATGTTCTCTGTATCTAGGTCAAATCCACACGTGAACCTCTGCAAAACTTTTGCTTCATTCAGCTTTTTCATGATTATCTTTACTTTCTGGTGCCTTAGGGGAGGTAAAATACCTTTGATTTTAAAGAGGGGGGGAATAAAAAAGGGCATTTTTAATCCAGTTTCTCTTTAGCTTCTCCTTCCTGCCTCATTTTTTTAAAGCAGCAAGGCTTTTCCTTTTATAAAGGGGGGAAGAAAAGGTTTGTTTTATGTATGTTTTTCACTGAAGGTTGCTCAAATCCAACCAGTTCTATTGTGGCTCTGAAAGAGCCATAAAATTTCATTACAGCTTTTCCACAGAAACCAATTTGAGTGTCCAAGGCTCGGTCTTGTGGTTTAAAGATCTCTCTCTAGAATCACTGTGTGCCTCTTTCCCATCCCTGCATGGCTGCCAGGCTCAGTTCATGTCTACTGAAGTATTTCTTTTGGGACTGAAACCAATTAAAACCGTGATGAATTAGAGGCTCTGCCTTTGGGTTAGCTCTAAATCTTGGCTTTGTGTGCATGAGCATCCCACTCTGCAGGTGACTCTGATTTATACAGAGAATGATGAAGAGGGAGCTCTGTGGCATCCAATATCCTATTTTTAGCTGAAAATCTGAAGGGTGGTTGTGTTTTTAGGGTTTTGGTGTGCTTTTTTTCTTTCTTTTTCCCCCCTCTGTGTTAAATATTGCTAAGTGGCTGTAAAAATAAGAAACAAATAATTCACTTTTAGCTCCTCTTGCCTCCTTTTAGGTTGAAGCTCTTAATATCAGATTGCTCTGGAAATGTAACATCTCCTCAGGCTGGAGGTGCTAGGAATAGCTCCTGCCTTGGGTTTGGCAGCACTCCACGGGTGTGACTTGCAGTGAAATGTACACATTGTTACCCAAAATGTACCAAAAATACCCAGGGAGGGTCACACGCTCCGGGGCGTGCTCGTGGCTGGGTTTTACTGAGCCTTACACAAAGCCTGGAGCTGCAGCTCACGGTTCTGCCACGTGCCTGGCAAAAGTGCTTGGAGCTGTAGGGCCAAGCTGGCATCATTTGGGATGGAGCGTGGATGCTATTTCCTAATTATTCCAGCTCACACCAGCAATAAAGGGTTTGGAAGGGCCTTAAATCCAATTTCTTTCCATGGGCAGGGACACCTTCTGCTGTCCCAGGCTGCTCCAAGCCCCAGTGTCCAGCCTGGCCTTGGACACTTGCCAGGGATCCAGGGGCAGCCACAGCTTCTCTGGGCACCCTGTGCCAGGGCCTGCCCACCCTCACAGGGAACAATTCTTTCCCAATATCCCATCCATCCCTGCCCCCTGGCAGTGGGAGCCATTCCCTGTGTCCTGTCCCTCCATCCCTTGTCCCCAGTCCCTCTCCAGCTCTCCTGGAGCCCCTTGGGGCTCTGAGCTCTCCCTGGAGTCTTCTCCTCTCCAGGTGAGCACCCCCAGCCTGCTCCAGAGCAGAGGGGTTCTGCTCATGTTAAAACACTGGCCTAAAAATCTCTTTTTTGTTTCAGAGAGTGCAATTTGACTCAGAATAAAAATCCATCTTGACTTGTCTTAGACTTGATCCTTGCTGCAGTTGCTGAGCACTGCTCCTTTTCCCCCCTGAGCATCTCCCTGTCCCCTTTTCTGAGGGGATGGGTGCTGTTTCCTGAGGGATCCATCCTCTCCCCTGGAGCAGAAATGTGAGAGCAGGATGCTTGTGACTGCTCCATTTGTCTACTGAAGGCTTGAATGAACTCGAGAGGGCTCTGGTGGAATTGCTGCTTGTTCCCTCACATCATTACAAGCAAAAACTGCTGGTGAGGAGCCTGACACATCCCTTGCCTTGGCACAGCTGCTGCCCTGCCTGGCTGGATCACACAAGTGGTGCTGGCTGCTCATCCCTTGGGTATCCCTCGTGTCCCTGCTGGGCTGCTTCACCTGCTCACAGCGAGGAATTCTCTGCTGTTCTCCCCTGCCAGTTGCAGGCAGGGCTGCTCACCTTTCCCCCTGGGCAGCAGAGCAGCCTCTGATTAGCACGGAGCCCTCTGACAGCCCCAGTCTGAAAAAATAACTTTGCCTCGCCGCCCTTCCATTCTGATTTTGCTTTCCCTGGAGATTTGCACTCTCACCATCACCAAGAAAACACATTTATTTTTGAATGTGTAGCTAAGCTGGCAGCAGTGTAACACCTTTTCAGCTCTTGCTTGGTGTAACTGCAAGGATAAATAGCTCCTTTCTCTTTCTAGTCCTGGGAATAGTTGAGCTTCCCGTGACTTTCCAGTAAAATTTGATTTAGAGGGAGTTGAGCCACGTGTTGTTTGCATCTGACCTGAGGAGATTTTTATTGCTCTGGAGTGATAACTACCATGGGGACATTGAAACCCTCTGTGTACAAATCCTTGTCACAGACACAAGGCCAGGCAGAGATTTGCTTTCACAGGGAAACCAAGGATTTGAGAGATGGGAATGGCCATAAGTGGCTTTGTGAAGTGCAGCAGGCAAGGAAGGAGCAGCAGCCTTGTGCTCTGAAAGGGCTTTGTCGTGCTGGGGCAGCAGGAACAGAGGTGCTCATGGTGGCTGTTCATTAATGGGAGAAAACCTGGAGCTTGGATGCCCCACCTGGGACTGGGCCCTGGTAGCTGAAACTTTCCATGGCTGTGGTTAATGGGGTGAAAACTCTGCAGCTGGGTTGGAGGAGAGGTGCAAAGAGGTGTTTCCAGCTTCCAAGAAGATGCTTCAAAGGTAAATATTGAAGAGTTGAGGGATCCACCGAGTCACCCCTTCCAGCACTTTCAATCTCAACCCTCTCCCTGAAGGTACCTAATTCCCTAATTAATACCCTGAAGGGCAATTAATGGTGTAAGGAAGCCAGCAACCCCTTCTGCCAGAGCCATTCTACATGGACCACCTCTGCTTGTTGAAACAGGAGGCAACCTGCCCTTCTGACTGCATTTCCTAGCAGCTTTCTGGAAATTCTTTTTCCTCCTTTCTCCAGCCTCCCACGTGGAAAAGAATCCTTTCAGCATGCAGATGGCAGCTCCCTTCACGGAGGGGCAGGTGTGTGCAGAAGGCTGAGTTTTTACTTTATTCATAGAGCATGTGTGCGTGTTGCTTGTAGGGTGTTACTCTCAGTATTATGTTAAAAATAGCTGGTGCTAAGCTTCTAATTCTTAACCTTTATTTTTTTGCTCAAGCTCCTGATTTCAGAGGCATTTGTGATTTATGGTGTAAAACTTTCCTGTGGTTGAGAGAGCTGGTCTAATTTTCCATGAAATATCTACAGCCTGCTTATAAAACTGGGCTCTGATGATTAAAAACATGAAAAATCTTGGGATCTTTTTGCAAATCTGCCACAGGAGGCACTGGATTGCCATGTCCTGGTGCCTAAACTCACGGGATTCATAGAATATCTTGAGTTGGAATGGATCCACAACGATCATTGGGACCAGCTTTAGATAGTCTGGAGAGAGCAGCAGTGCCGTTACTGCATAACTGAACAGTCTGGTCATGAGTGGGAGAAGTAAAATCCTCCAGTGCAACTGAAAGATGGCATTAGTGGGGGGGGAAGTAGATATTTTATATATTGTAGCATTTTCTCCTATTTTCTTCTATTTGTGTGGCACAAGTGGCCTTTCGCACAGAATGGTGCAGCCTGTTTGGATGGGCTGTGTTTCTGGGGTGCTGCTCTGTGGGGAGAAAGGATGAACTGGGAGGAAGAAAAGCAAGAGAAATGAGGGGTTTGTTTGAAGCCTTCCTCCCGAGTTTGATCCCACTTTGTCTGATGGTTCTTAGGAGCCTCCTGCCCCTGCTTTCCCTTCAGCTGAAACTACGGGAAACAAAAAGAATCCTAAAAAGCAAATGGCTTAGAGTGAGTTCATCACGTGATGGTGCTGATTCTGCACTGGCAGGGTTTGGGCTGGAAGGGACCTGAGAGCCCATCTAATTCCTGCCACAGGCAGGGACACCTTCCACTGCACCAGGCTGCTCCAAGCCCTGTCCAGCCTGGCCTTGGACACCGCCAGGGATGGGGCAGACCCCAGTCTGCACAGCCCTGCGGATGAGTGTGAGTGGAAACCCTGTGGGTGACACATGGAGCAAGCTGCCAGTGCTTGGCACCTGCAGCAAGGTCCCAGTGTCATGTTTGTCCTGGTTTCTGAGCCATGGATGGGGACAGGGGACCCTCTGGAGCTGTGGCTATCATGTCAATGCACGTGTAAATTCCAGCATCATCCTCCCCATGAAGTTATTAATGAAAATCATCACCCTCATTTAGTAGCTGCCATCACTTAGTAGATTAACCTTTATCAAGCAACTTTGCTATGCCAGCTGCACAGCAAAGTAATTACTTTTAATAGAATCTGCCCTTGATTTGAAGCCACAGGGGAAGCAATTAAATTTAACAAAGGCTAAAGCCATGACTTATAAATGAAGATGGATGGCTTTTGCTATCTGTTTCATAAATTCTATTGTGTACAAGTATAAGAAAATACTCAGTCCCTCTCATGCTGTGGGGGGTTTGAAATGTGGTATTAGACACTTGATCTCTGGGTGGGTTGGATGTCATCAGTGCCAGCTTTGGGATTTGGCTCAGGTTTAGTTTACACTCGAGTCACAAATGATTCACAGGGGGCTTTGAACTTGAGCTCCTCAAAACCTTGACACTCACGTTCAGCATGAAGAGGTTGCTTAATGATTTCCTGGAGCACCTGGTCTCTTACCTCTGCCTCTCTGCTTAGGGAGTGTTCTGCTTCAAACCAAGATGAGCCTTACGTTGCTTTATGTGTCTGTGAACTTGTTCAGTTCAGGCTGTGCCAGTGACAAGGGGCTGGTCCATGAATGTCCAATGTGCCTTTGTGGTGGCCCTGATACAGAATGGCTTGGTTTGGGAGGGACCTTAAAGATAATTTCATTCCATGGGCAGGGACACCTTCCACTATCCCAGGCTGATCCAAGTCCCAGTGTCCAACCTGGCCTTGGGCACTGCCAGGGATCCAGGGGCAGCCACAGCTTCTCTGGGCACCCTGTGCCAGGGCCTGCCCACCCTCACAGGGAAGAGGGACTGGGGACAAGGAATGGCAGGATGGGACACAGGGAATGGCTCCCCACTGCCAGAGGGCAGGGATGGATGGGATATTGGGAAGGAATTGTTCTCTGTGAGGGTGGGCAGGCCCTGGCACAGGGTGCCCAGAGAAGCTGTGGCTGCCCCTGGATCCCTGGCAGTGCCCAAGGCCAGACTGGACGGGGAAGGTGTCTACCCATGGCAGGGATGGAATGAGCTTTAAGGCCCCTCCTGACCCAAAGCATTGCAGGAGGCTGAAGGCTGAGCTCACACAGGATGGGATGAACACAAGGTGAACTTTGCAGGTGTGGTGACCCAACCAAGCTCCTCCCCTATGCCTGTGCTCTGGAAAGACCTTGGCTCCTCCTGGGAACTGATTTTTAGTCAGTGCAGCTAATGCAGGGAAAAGTGTGGCAGCTCCTGGGAACAGAGCAGCTCGTTAAGAGGAAATGGGTTTGATGATTTGCTCAGAAGCTTTGATTACTCTCCTGGGAGCTTTGCTCCATCTCTCCCCCGCTGCTGCTGCTGCCGGCAGATCCGGACCAGGGCCTTCACCACCTGTGTGCTCCTCCCTTCACAGCCACGCCCACCTGGGAGAGGCTGTTCCTTGGCTCTGGCTGAAAGGACACAGCTTTAACATTTCCTGGTAAAGAGATCCCGTTGGTTGTGGTTCTCCTGGAGGGAGGGAGCGGGGCTGAGCTTTTGTCTCACTGCTTTTGTCTCTGCCACAAAGCCGCCCGGGTTTCCTCTGCCAGTGGTTCAGTGCCTGCCCCTTTTCATCCAGTGGTTTTATTCCCCTTCAGGGAGATGGATTGCAATGGAGGGGATGTCCTTTGGCTGGTGGAGTCAGTTGTTTCAAATACAACAAGGAAAAGAGAAGCATTTGAAGCTGCTTCCACTTTCTTTTGTCGAGGAGAGTCTGTGCATGTTTCTGAGCAGCTCTCAAAGCAGTCTGGCAGCTGCCTGTGCACGTGAGAGGCCCATTAAGATTCAGTGCTGCTTCAAACCTCCCATTTATGCTCAAAACAGCCTTCTAAAAAGCAGGAGGAGGAGAAAAAAAACCAAACCCCAACTGCATTAAAAAGCAGCTTCCAAATTAGAACTGTTTGTTTCTCACAGGAGAAATAGGAGCTGTTTTCCTGCATCCCTACAGAGCATCCTAATCCTGCTGCAAGTCTCTCCTGCTGCCAGGTGGCTTGGTCTGCTGGGAAATTGGGTGGATATCTGGTAGAGAAAAGGTTGGAGTCACAGGCAGGAAAGGCTTAAATGTGACGTGGCTGCAGGAAAAGAAAGCTACGGTCCTAAAGATCTTTTCAGCTGGGGCAACACGCTGACGTAAGAATATTGTATCTTATGCACACAGTAGAAATTAATCTGCATTAATTTAGGAGAATAAACATGATTAAAGTCACTCCTCTGGAATCAGAGGGGCTTTGTGTTTGATTTAGTTTAATTGGCTTACAGAGGGGCTGCTCTCTGAAGGATGTTGATGCCCACGCTGTCTCCCAGCAAACCCTTCTCTCTGTCCTTGGGATTTCCCTGGCAATAGGGCAGTTCTCTTGGCAATATTATTCCCTGGAAGTGGAGAGAATTGCCCTCAGCTGGGAGGTGAGTGGTGCAGATCACACCTTCCCCTGCAGCAGGTGTTGAGAGTGCAGGAGTGTTTCCCTGCACCCTGCAGGAGAGGTCAGAAGAGTGAGGGAACAGGCTCCAAGACCATCAGGGAGAAGGGAAGGAGAACCCTGTGTTTGAATTCCCTTCTGCCAGGAGAACGGGGGTGGGGAGCAAACACTGCTGGCATTTGCCCCCAGGATCAAAAGCACTTCTGTGTTTTATAGCCAGCTCCAGGGATTTATCGCCAAGACTTCGGGATTCCCAAGGGGATTACGTGCACAAGTGGCAATTTTCCCTGGAGTACATAACAGTGGAGTTTTGAAAAGGGGATAAGAATTCTTATCTGGGGCTCTGCCAGCTTTAACTGCTCATGCTTTGGCAGACCCGTGGGTGCTTGGGGACTGCAGTGCAGAGATCCTGGGAGGGAAAACTGCTTTTTTGGCCAAGGTGTACATCACCTGTAAAGCCCCTAACAAAGGCAGCTTCCCTCCTGGGGATGGATTTGAGAGGAAACCCCCAGAACTGCGAGGAGGAATCGCTGATGGTGTTGCAGCACCAAAAGCAGCAGAGCATTAAAGATGCAGATCTCCACTGAAAAATCTCCCCAGGGAGTGCAGGTGCACAAGGTTTGCCTTTAAAAATCACCTTGGTGCAGTCTGTCTGCACTGCTGTGGCTCTGTCTTGGTGTCACTCTTGATTCGAAGTCACTTAGGTTTTTCTACAATTTTTCCCCCCCTAAAAAAGCTACAAATGGGTCTATATTTAGAGCAGGCTGCACACTGCTGAAAGACACTGACAGCAAATAATGATCTTAATAGGGCCCCCTGATACATACCAGGAGTCTTCCACTTTTAATGCTCTGAAGTTTGAAACTTGAAGCTGTTTGGGTTTTATTTTAATTTTCCCTCCAGGTGCTGTGGCCACCTTTTGGTGTAGGTTGATCAAATTTGAGACAAACTGTGTCTTCTTCAAGATAGGTTTGCTGTAAAAACTGTGGTGACACTGTAAGTCATGCAGTGCTGGGGGAGTTTGACCCTTCATTCTCCCTAAATCTGTGCGAGGGAGGAACCAGTGGTGGAAATGCCATGGGTCCAACACTGCTTAGTTTGGTGGCCTGGCTGGCCAGTGTGGGAAGTTGTATAAAATGTTATGGAGGAGCACAATTCCTCCCTATAGAATGCAGAGGGTTCTGCCCTTTTGGACCTTCTCTGCTCCTTCCCCAAGGAATTGAAAGGAATTATGGCTGGTTTCCATTTCATATCAAATTTAAGGCCTGTCCTCTGATGCTCTGAGCTCAGGGATGAGGATTTCTGCCAGAAATGGTGGTTTTGATGTCTCCTGTCAGCTCTCACGGGTCTCCCTGGATGCCCTAAGTGTGGTGATGCTCTCCTGCCTCCCACATCTGCTCTGGCTGGCTGTGTGGAAAGCTGCCTCCTTCCCCAAAAGCAGAGTCAGTGTTTCTGGTCCTTAACACCTCCCAAATGAGCTGGTTCTCCACTGAAGCTTCTCCTGTGGCAGGATTTCTTTTTTCAGTATTTTTTTTTCTCTGTGCCAGTGCTCTGACACTTGCTGTGGCCCATCATTCCAGCCCCTTTGGGTTCTACAGCTTCAGCTCAGCTCTGGAGCAGCACAGGCTGAATTTTTAAGAGCTTTTGTCAGCGGCCCATTAGCTGTTTGCTATTTGGAAATAGCTGTTAAGCTGACAACAGGCACTTCTTGCAAACGAGGGAAAGACAAAATTGATGCTTTAAGGAACGTTGTTGTATGAGGGAAGCTTTCCAGTTGTTGTTGGAATGTTTATCTGCTTGAGCACATTATTGCAGCTGCTGCTGCTTTCCCAGCACACGTGGAAGGCTGCAAGAATCCCTCTGTTCTCTGCTGAGTGCTTGCCTTTGCATCTGAAAGAGGGAGATGCCATGGTGGGCAGAGTTAATAGCATCAATTGTTGGATGCTGCAGTTCTAACACGGCACAGATTATGGCATTCAAGTAGGTAGGATAAATATTAATTAAAATACGTGGTCTGAAAGACTTGGAAAATCAATTGCATTCCTCTAAGGAGCTTTCTCGTTGAGGCTTTATTTTTTAATTCTTTCTAAACCTTGCTGTCATGCTGTGCTTGCTAAAGTTCTGGGGGCTCTACGCTGCTGTAGCTCAAAGCAACTGTCCCAAAAAACCCCACAGTGGTGGGGATGGGGAGCTGAGAATTTCAGGGAGGAACTTTAACGTGCCTTAAATACAGTATGGAATAGTGATGTTTAAAGGTGCCTCGATGGAGATGGGAGGGGGGAAAGTACAGGATTCTCAGGGGATGAACTTCACTTGCTGTCTAAAGGCTGTAATAAAATCTTGCCTTGTCCCCGAGCCTTTTCTGCATTCCTGGCAGAAGGCATCAGTGCAGATGTGTGTTTACCTGTCAGGGTTTGAGCAGCCAGGATGCTGATGGTGAACTGCCAGGCTGAGGGATCTGCCTGTGGGGATTGTAAAGAATTCCCAGTAAAAGCAGGGCAGCAGGGACAGTAGTTCAGGTTTCATTCTCTTTGCTGTCTTCCTGGTAAAACCTCCATAAAAGCTGCTGCTGTCTTGGATTTGCTGCTCTTTGTTGTCTTGGGGGAGCTGCCATAACCAAGGATGGAGTTGATGGGGAGCAGGGATGGGAAGAGCCAGTGCTCCCTCCCAAAAAAACCACCAAGGAAGTGTGCATGCCTCAAAACCTCCTTGTTGAAACACCTGTTGGGCTTTCCAAAGGCTCTGTCCTTCCCAGCCTCTGCCTCTTCCTCAGGGACCTGCTCAAATGTGGGTGGGCTTGTGGTTCCCGAGGGTTTAATGGAATTCCTCTGGCTGATGTGGCTCCTGTGCTGTTACTGAGTGCAGTGAGGATGTTGTGCAATTAGCTGGAAGCTGATTGCATCTCATGCTGAGTGTCACTGTGATGAGATAATTACAGCAGGGGCCTCAAACCCATCAGCTGAATCCTTCCTGGCAGGTGCCCCATCTCAGGCTTGCTGGATGTGCTGCTGGCTCCAGAACAGCTGGAACCTGCTTCCAGAGAGAAGATTGGATGTGGGCTCCAAGCATTGGTCAAAGGAAACCTGTCCTGCACTTTCCTTACAGCTGGACTCCTGCCTAAATAAAAACTGAGCTTGGGTGAGTAGGGTTCCTCCTGCTAGAGGTCCTTGCTGCTTCCTTTGTCTTTCTCTACTGAAAATAATTTTTTAGGGAATGGTAGAATCCTAAAGTGATCTGGGTTGGAAGGAACTTTAAAGGTCATCTTATTTCATTCCACAGCTCCCACTGTCCCAGGTTGCTCCAAGCCTCATCCAGCCTGGTCTTGGACAGTGCCAGGGATCCAGGGGCAGCCACAGCTTCTCTGGGCACCCTGTGCCAGGGCCTGCCCACCCTCACAGGGAGGAATTCCTTCCCAATATCCAGTCTAAATCTACCCCCCTTCACTTTAAAGCCATTATGAATGGAGCAGGCCTTTCCCTGGGAAGCTTGCTGTGGATACAGCTCCATGCTCATCATTTTATGTTTCTCTGGGCCTTCTACCTAAAGCCACTCTGTACCTTGAGTGTTTTTGTTTTTCTGTTCCCTCTCACCACCTCCCTACCATGGTTTGCTTTTTGTTTTGGTTGGTTTTGGGGGATTTTTTGCTCATTTTGTTAGTGAGTGGTAGCCTTAACTGCAGCTCATGAGCAGCAGGTATTTCTTGTTGTCTCCTGGCTGCCCTGGTGCTGCTGCTGGTGAGGCAATCGCTCATCATCTGGCACTGCTGACATCTTTAATACAGCCTTGACAAGATCAGGGCACTGAATCACTGCCTCAGGCTTTGGGGTTTCCATGCCACAAGTCAGCTCCCAGTGACTCTGTGGAATCCTGTGTCATCCTCTGGCTGCCCTGCAGCCTCCAGCCCAGGGCTGGGCACAGAATCCCGGTGGGATTTGGGTGGGAAGAGACGTTAAAGCTCATCCAATTCCCACTCCCTGGTCTGGGACACCTTCCACTATCCCAGGTGGCTTCAAGCCTTGTCCAGCCTGGCCTTGGACACTTCCAGAGGTGGGGCAGCTACAGCTTCTTCTGGGCTCTTTCTCAATGTTACTGAAATACAATGAAAAAAAAAAAAAGAGAGGAAGAGATAAGAGCACTTCAAACAATTCTATAAATGGAAGAAATTATTGTGTTCATGCACAACTTGCATAAAGCAAATTGAGTGGTCAAGTGCATGTGCAGTAGCTTTTTTCTGCAAGTGATCAGAGTAATAAGCCTCCTCCTGTCACCAGCTCTTTATGTGAGGAGACAGCAGGTAGAGCTTCTGGAGGTGAAAAATGCAGCACTGAGCCCTGAATCTGCATTAGCAGGGTCATGAGGGACAAATGATCTTTAAAAAAGAGACTCTTCTGTATTTTCCTTCTTTTTCTTCAAAGTTATTTTCAGGTCAGAAGGGTGTTTAGGTTGCAGCTCTGAAGGTTGGACATTACCTGGTGTGGTCCTCTGGACAACAGGAGGTGCAGAGCTGCTGTCACTAAGCAGTGAGGGATCCTCAGGTGTGTTAAGGCTGAGGGAAACTTTAGACTCCAAAATCTGCTGGTTTTGGAGGGCAAATAAGTTTTCCTCTGCTTGTGGCAAACCCCATTCCAGGATGCCATGGATAATGTGGCCATACCTGGAAGTGCTTGGTTGTGAGACAGGATAAACTTCTCCACTGCATAATATTAATTAGGCTTAATATTCCTTTTTAAGACTTTTTATTCTCTGACATTATAGTGGCTTTAATTTTCCTATTTGAGTTTCTGGCTAAATGCCAGTACACTTACTAAAATTACTTAATTTTAGTTTTGAGATAAGGATTATAAGTAGGCAAAGCAGGTTCAGACTTTAAAGAATATAAAGGGAATTTATTAACAGACTTAAAAAAGGAATAATAACAATCAGGAACCAGAATAAAACCTTTAGAACACC
>VZTZ01037395.1:53690-119547 GCA_013400955.1 Drymodes brunneopygia | reverse complement strand
ATCCAAGCCACGCCTGAGCTGCAGGGGGCTGGCGGGGCCATGTCTGAGTTGCAGGGTCTGTGCCCAAGCCTTCTCCTGCGCCAGGCTGCACGCAGAGCCGGGGCCAGCGGGGCTGAGTCTGTGCTGCAGCAGGAGGAGCCCGCCTGTGCCGCTCTCCATCCAAGCCACGCCTGAACTGCAGGGGGCTGGCACGGCTGCGTCTGAGCTCTCTCTCCCGCGCAGGACTGTGCACAGAGCCGGCCGGGCCAGACAAGTGAGGTGGGGGCCAGGTAGACTAAGTCACCTCGGCCTGGGACAGCAAAATAAAACTCCTCTCGGCTTGGGTAGAGCCAAGCAGAGCCGACCTGGCTCCCTCTCGCATGGAGCCACCACGAGGGCCAGAAAGGCTGGCCCAGGTTCCTCCTTCCCTCCCCCTCCGTGCGATCCCGGCCAACAGTCGAGCCGTGTGGCTTGGCTGGACCTCACCAGATGCGTGGAGAGGAGAGAGAGAGAGCAATGTCTTCTCTCAGTCAGCCAGAAGTCTAAAAGAGGCTTCTTCAGATCCCCTCCTGGTTTTATGAGTTCTGGAGGCAGAAACTGCAATACCTCCTTTTGGGTACCTCATTTCCGGCCCCACCTCCTTCCTCCTGTACTGGAAAATGTCACCTAAGGTTACCCCACGACAGACATCCAAGACTTTAGCTTTCTTTTTGAGATGTTGATTCTTTGAGCTGCTGTTGTCATTTTTCCTTAAGCTGCTGCTGCTTGTGTTCACTTCTGCACCTTTAAATCAGCTGACAAGTGTCTTTTCCTAAAGCTGGAGCCTCTCTCCAGATCAGCATTATTTAGGGATTAGATGCTATCTGCTGATCAGTTGCCTGATAGTGTTTGTGGAGTGGGCTCTTTTTTTAGCTCAAGCCAGCATTTTTCTAAAAATACTCCCGCTTGAGCATTAAAGCATCAAAGAATTTCTGATCTCTGGGATTATTTGAGCATGGCACAGTGTTATCTGGCTGGTATTTCTCTTGAACTTCAGAGGAGTTTGGAGTTGAAAAGTTGATGCTGCATGTGATGAGCTCAAAGGTTGAGCCCCTGTGACTGTGATGGGTTTCCCTGATCTGTTTCAGCCTGGATTTAGGGAAAGGCTGGGAAACTTCACATTCATGTAGCAAATGCACAAGTCCCTCCTTCAGTGATTTCATTTTTTTGGTGGATTTTGACCCATTTTTGGGACAGTTATGAGTCTGGATTAAAAAAAAGAGGACTCTCCCCTCATTTTCCTGAGGCTACACATGAAAAGTCTGAAAATTTTCTTAGACAGAATATGCTTTTAGCTGACAATTTGTATCTTGCTCGTTGCTTTGTCAAGGTGGCTGGGACAGTCTCACTCTGTGGGGATGACCTGCTTTCCTAAATCCTGGATATGGCCTTATTTGGCTCTATTTGGATATGCCCCTGTCTAGCAGCCTGATCTCCTGAAATTTTCTGGTTTTAGCCTTCTCCAATAGTTTCCATCATCTGCAAATTTAATCATAGCTTGGTTTCAGTTATCATAAAACAGGTTAATCCCAAAATGTTGGAGTATAAAATAGGGAGACCTGGGGCTTATTTATCCCAGTCCCTGGAGGTGTCCAAGACCAGGTTGGACAGGTTGGAGCACCCCTGGAATAGTGGAAGGTGTGATGGAATGAGATGAGCTTTAATGTCCTTTTCAACCCAAACCATTCCATGATTCTGCGGTTCCCTGGACATATCCCCCTCAAATGCTGGTTCCCTATTGAAAATTAAACTTTGAGATCTATTAATGAACCAATTTAAGTTTGTTTTATGGCTTATGTTAATGTTAATATAACAGACCCCCTGAAATCTTACTTGACTCTGTTGCTTCCCAGACCTCCGGTGCTCAGAACAACATGAGATTTCTCAATCCAATTTATAAAGAAAAGCCATGTTATCTTAATGAAACCCCACATAATTAACATCAGTAAATATTGCCATCCTTTTAAATATTTCTTAATTTGGTTTCATCCTGGCCTCTGCAGTGTGTCCAGGGTTGATTCTGAGCTGAAGACTGGATGAAAAAGGAGGAAACTGAGAGATTTCTGTTGGGAGATTGGAGATCACTGGAGAGCTGCAAGAATTTTAGGGGAATGTGGAGCTGGAGCAGACTTGCCTGATGACCTTTTTGAGGCAGTGGAGGGGATGAATATATTTAAAAGCTGATGTGGCACTTAGGGATATCAGTGGTGGCCTTGGAAGTGCTGGGGTAATAATTGGACTTTGATTTTTAGGGGCCTTTTCCAGCCTAAATTGTTCTATAATTCCAAGAGGAGATGGTGTGCTGATTTCTAAGCCACAGCAAAGACTGGGACGTGATATTGTTGGGATATCCCCAGCAATTTTTTTCCTCATGAAATAGATGAGGGGGAAGAAAATAAATTCAAATAAATTGGAGCTGCTGTGGCCAGAAAAGTCACCTTTGGGAGTTTCTGGTGGAGACAGCAGTGAAATGTTGGGAAATAGGGTTTTGATAGAGGGCTTGAGACACTGCCCTGTCAATATTGGGGTGTTTCCCTGGGGAATTCATTGAAATGGCTGCTGGGGGTGCAGGAACTGGGAGGGTTTGTGTGCTGTGCCTGCTGCTGGAATAGTTTGATTCCCAAGAAGATACTGCATGTTATTTGAGGTGGAGAATCCGTGACTCTTTCTTTGGAGGTTGGAGGTGCAAAAGAGCATGGAGGATATTCCCAAGGAGGTAAGGTAGAAGGCAGTGCCTGTGCCTGCCTAAACCCAGGAGAAATAATTAGTCTCTGGATTACTCTTGGCATACCAGAAATAGCATCGCTCTTGCAAAGGTTCATGTGAAGGTGTCTGGATGTTGAATTTTTGGATTTCTCCCCTCCCTTCCCAGCGAATATAAACCAGAAATGATAGGACTGATTTGCACCAAATCCCTCCTTACTTTTCCTTCTCTCCTTGATGAAGATTACACGCCTTACATCCCTCACTCTGGGCTTTCATCCCCAGGCTTCTCAAAAGAACCTTCCTTGAATCATGGCATTTGTGGTTGTCTAGCACTTACTGGTGGTTTTTTTTGTTTGTTTGTTTTTGAGGGAAAATATCCTCGCTTTGACTTTTGTTAACTTCTCATAACTTTGTTCCTTGGGCTATGCTGGGTCTGAAATGTTCCCCTTTGAAGGCATAAGCCGGTATTTCATTAGTTTGGCATTTGCTTTGTCTGTGCATTAAAAGATTAGTGGGATTTCTTGCTCTGAAGCAAAGGCTGCCTTCCAGTTCACCTGTCACTCCCGATTTCCCTCCCCAGACAAAAGTCCCTGCACAGGGAAGGGGAAGCAGCTTTAGAGCCATTTTTGGTAAATTCTGACCAAAAATTTAAAAAATAAATTAGATAAGGTTTTGCTGGGGAAGCTTTGAAAATGTCAGGGTGGATGTCTGGCACTGCTTTCCTGGTGAGGGTTTAGTGGGGAAGGAGCTTAGTGACCATCCCAAACTCAGGAGCAGAAGAACGTGCTGGAGATATTATCCTTCCAGCCGTGGCAGGGAGCCCCCCTTCCCCACACAGGTTATGAGCACTGACTCTTCCTGATGCATTCCAATCATGCAAATGCCTCCCAGAAGGTTTCAGTGATACCAACTAGGTCAAATTTATGCTCTGTAAATGAGCAATTCCCATTTCTCTTGTTTATTACCCAGGTTTCTCGCATCAGGGTGGAGGCAATTACAGAATTTTGTCTCATCCCTCGATGACTTGATTAATGTTGTTCTTGACATCTTGGTCTCTTTGTGCTGAATTGAAGAGTCATTTGTTGTCTCTTTCCTTCCTCCTCCTTCCCCTCCCCTCTTTCTCCTCTCTCCTGTTTGCTTCTCCTATTTAAAATCTTCCCTTTTCCCTCCCAAAGGCTCCCAGAGGAGCCCACTAACCAGCCTGTCCCCCACAACCCCTTCTGCAGCAGATTGCCTGAAACTTCCTCCTTTTTCTTTTTTTTTTTTTTTTTTCCCCCCCATCCTGATCACATTCCAAGATGCTCCATGTGGGGTGTAGTACCCTGTGGTGATTATCATCGAACCGTGGAATGGTTTGGGATGCAAGGGGCCTTTAAGGATCAGAAATCCAACCCCACCCATGGGCAGGGAATTTTCCAACAGATCCAGGGACATCTTCCACTTGACCAATATTTAAATTCCTTCTGTTGCTTGTTGCTCTTTACAACTTTCTCCGAGTTTTTTTTATTTTGCTCTCTGTTACTTAGTGGTGCAGATTTTTTTTTTTTTTAATTTTAATACTTGAGCTGGGTCCTGACCCAGCTGCTTTTAAAATCTCCCCCTGGAGAAATCCTCTCTCTCTCTCTAAATGCACACAGGTAAGTCAGAGCGGCCTTGATCTTAATGCACCACCGAATTATGACCCGAAACTAGGGCAGGCATGGAAATAGGAGCTCTGGCTCCAGCCAGGCAATGCAGAGCCCAGCTGGAGGCTTTGCCTTGCTTGGAATGCTGGGCAGGTCTGAGTGCAGAGATGAGAAACCTGCTGAGTGATGCCTGAAGGACATTTTTGATCCCCCACTGCGAGCACGGATCAGTGACAGGCAGGGGGGTGCAGATACCTTGGTCTGGTGGTTTCCATTTCAGGATGACAACCTGAAGTATTCCCTGCTCAGGGAAGGACAGGTTTGGGAGAGAAGGGAGGTGGAAGCATTTGAATCCAAGGTGAAAGAGCCCAAAATAGCTCCTCTTAATGCATGGATTTGTCTGAGTGCTGCCTGGAGGAGATGAAAAACAGGGACAGATAAGGAGATCCTGGGTCCAGAGCCCTCAGGGAGGGGAGAATATCTCAGGATCCACTGGGGACAAATCAGTTTTTGCTGTGTCAGGAATGCTTGTCAGAAGAGAAGGATCATTTTTTTGCTGATACCTGACCTTTTCTTCTGCTTGTTTTCGTCCCTGGACCTGCATCACCTGGAGCTGGAAGATTTCTAGAGTTCAATGTCTTTGGCAGAAAACCAACTGAGGTGGGCCTGGGTTGGTTAACGTAGGTCCTGTGGGCTGAAAAACTTCCAGGCAGCCCTAAAAAAAAAAAACCTTTCAGGCATCCTTAAGATGCAGGTGAAGAGCCTGCAAATCCTTGAGTTTGGAATTCTGCTCCTCCATCTCAGTGGGCAGAGCTGTTCTTCTACACCATAGAAAAACCTGGTACAGCTGCTCCTGTGCCTCCCAAGAATTTGGGATTGGGAATCTGTAAATGCTGCTGTGTCAAGGGGATCCCTCCTCTGTTCCTTCCTTCTGATGGAGCCCTTGAAGGCTGCTCAAAACATGGAGTGGTTCCTTCAGTGTAGGTGTCAGGAACACTTTTTGATGGAAGACTTAAGACTTCATAAAAACCAAGATTTTCTCTCCTGCAAATTAATCCAGCCAGAGCAGCAGGAAGACAACACAACCCCTGAGTGGAAAAGTTGCTCTTTTCCCCTCAGACTTTGACAGATGGTGCAGATTAGTCTTAAGTTAATACAAGGCTTGTCAGCTGCCCTGGGATCTCAACATCTGGGTGTAAATGTCAGGCACATCCAGTGAATAAGTCTAGACACTCCCTGAACTGGTTTCTTCTGAGCTAAAAACATGAATTTCAAATGTTTCTCTCCAGACATTCCAACTTTGATTGCCCTTCTCACCACTGGGAAAAACCAGTGCCTGCAATTTCTTCTTTTATGGCCTCGTGTCCATCCTGAGGCTGGAGTCAGCATCCTGCTGCATTGCAGCTTCCCTGGAGACATCCCTGATGCTTTTCCAACCTTGCTGCCACTGGAGAAGAACCAACTGGTCCCATGCAACACCTTCTGTATCTTTAAGGTCTGGGTTTTTTTTCCCCAGCTTGTGCTACGTCAGTTGGAGCCTTTCTGGCCCAGGGATTTGGGGACGTAAATTCCAGATGGGCACATTTGGTTGCCTCAAACCATGAAAGCAGAGGAAGGATTCACACCCACAGCTCAGTGTTGATCCCAGAGGATGTGCCAGTCACCAGGAAGCAGGAGAGTCAGAGCAGATCCATGTGGGGCTCCAGGAATGCTGGGAGTTGGGAAGAGCATCTGCCTTTGAGGCAGGTACCTCTTGAGTATCACACTGTTCATGCCCTTGTTGGTGTTTTGCTGTAAGAGAGGATGGAGATGCTTCAGGAATATCCTGAGTTAGAAGGATTGAAATCCAGCTCCTGGCCCTGCACAAGACACCCCCAAGAATTCCCACAGTGTGCCTGCAGGATTGGGAAGGCTGTGGGCCTCATCCTGTGTCTCTCCTGAACACCAGGCCAGAGCATTTCATAGCTAAAAGAGTCAGAATAAACCAGCTCACTATAAATGTCGTGCTTGTCTTAGCCATGCTTGAATAAATCCTTCCCTGACTTCCCACTGACTCCACTTCTCCCACAAGTGCAGGTGAGAGGTCAGGGGCACCCCATCCCCGTGGAGCTGTAATCAGCCATGAAAACCCATCCATCAGAGCCCAAATTTCATTTTCAGCTCTCGGCTCACAGAACTTTTACGTGCCCTCACCTTGCCCTGTTGCAGGTCTGTTCCCAGAGGAGGTGGAGGACACAGGGCAGTGAAGCTGGATGTTGTGTTCTCGCCACCAAAGATGGACTAAAAATAGCTTGGAGGATTTGTGGAAAGCCCTGTGTTGCTGAAGAATCTTTTGATGTTGTTTTATCTCAGGTTTTTTTGTTGGTTTTTTTTCCTCATTGAGAATTGTTGCTGCCAAGAGCTTGGGAGGAGATGTTGGAGCAGCAACCTTGGGGCAAGAAATCAAGCATCCGATGGAAGAAGCATTTCTAGAGCTCCAGTGGATGTAGGAATGTCCATCCCTGTTAACTGTGGAGGCACAGGAGATGGGATATCTCAATATCCTGGGCTCCAGCTCTTGTATCTGAACCCTCCAGTCTTTCTCCCAGGTGACAGGGATCTCCTACAGTGTTTTGACAGCTGAAACAGCCTGGTAATAATGAGCTGGAAGTGATGTTTTCTCTCCTGTCCTCCTCTCATTTGGAGAACGAGATGTATCACAGAGCAGGCGAGGCTGGGGCTGTTTGCTCAGGGCTGCTGTTTAATCAGGGAGCTCTTCCCAGGGTCCCTTCCCAGCTTTGTCACACCCTGACAGCTGGATGTGATTTTCCTACATGGCTTTGGCTCAGCAGAAGGACGAGCATCCAGTAAACGTGGCTCAGGTTTACACGGTGCAACCATTAGCATCACAATAGTTATTTTATTTTTGTTTCCAGGGCTCTCTTTTGCAGGGTTTTCTGCTCTGCAGCTGTAATTCTGCTGCTTTTATTTCCGTTACAGACAACAGGCCTTCAGTAGGATTTTTTCCATTTGAATGGCTGCAATTTCCCACTCGTTCATCATTTTGATGGGCGTTCAGAGGTATCTCATGGAAATCATTGCCTGGGAGAGCGGTGAATTTCAGTTTGCACCCATTCACACGTGGGTTTGCCTCGAGTCAACACCAAGGGTTGACAAGAACTGGAATGCAAAGCCGTGTTGGCCATGGATAGCATGGTAAATGCCTGGAGAATTAGAATAATAGCAGGAAAAAATACGGGATCTGGGATTCCTTGTGGTTCTTCCTCATGACGGCACATTTGTCTGTCTTTTCAACATATAGAATATTTGGGGTTAGGAGGGGCCTAAAAGCTCATCAGTGGACAAGCCAGATGCTTGGTTTGTTCCAAAATGACCCCCATGGAGGGTAATCCTGCATTTTGTGAGTTTCTCTTCTCTTCTCTTCCAGCAAAATCTTTGGGTGGGTGTATGAAAGGAAGAGGCTGGATGTGGGGAATGACCACCACAAAGGGCAGCCAGCAACCAGTCCCATCCAAAAAGTCACTAAAACCCCCAGCCTTGTGCAAGTCACAGTCTTTGAATATCCAGATTTGGAGTTCTGAATTATCTCTGTGGGATCACAGTTAAAATATTCAGGATAACCAGGAAAGGCAGGCTGCCCTTTTTCCTGCTCTTCCTTTCAGCTTAACATATAAAAGGTGTTTTGTTCCTGAAACACTTGCTCCCAAAGGGGAATGTGTGTGCATTTTGGTGCCCTCCCAGGCTGTTTTGGTTAACTGCAGAGAATGGATATCCCAGGATTTCTGGTTGGTTCTCAGGCCCCTGTGTGTAATGGTGCAGAGGGTTCTTTATCTGGACTGTGCACTAAATTCTGAGTGTCGCTCTCAAAGAAAATACAAATCAATGCAGTTATTTGGGATGGAAAGCAGCTCTGGGTGTAGCAAGGAAGTGCCAGGTTATGCTTTAACTCCCTCTCTGTGCAGAGCAGCAGATCAGTGATAATTCCACCCCACTCTCAGCCTGCTTCTGGCTGAGCATGGGGGTTTTTCTTCATCCTTTCCTCCTGCTGCAACCATCCAGCAGCCACTAGAGAGGTGCTGGATGTCCCACTGGGGACAGGTTGGGCTTGGGGCAACCTGGTCAAGTGGAAGGTGTCCCTGCCCATGGCAGGGGGTGGAACGAGATGAGCTTTGAGGTCTCTTCCCATCCAAACCATTCTGGGATTCTCTGGAGGGATCAGGCTCATATCTTCCAAAGCAGCAATTCTATCCTGCTGCTCCTCCTCTTTCCAGTTAATGATGGGCTGGTTCTCAAATGAATTAAACTGGTGTCTCACAGAGCCTGGTGAACAAGTCTGAGCCAAAGCTACAGGGATTTGGGATTCCTGGGTGGGATTTTTTTAATCTGCTGGGATTCCCCTGTGGCCCTGCTCCCATCTCTGCACCACGAGGCTGTCCCAGCCCACGGGCTCCTGCAAAGACCTGGCTGCACATGGACCTACAGCAGGTGAGCCTCAGCTTCTGGAAAGCACATCAGCTGCTTTGGAATGAGTTTTTTCCTGGGAAATCCTGGAGCTGTGCTCTCACTGAGCTGCACCAGGGCTGTGTCTCACAGTGGGGTGTCCCCAGGCTGACTCCCTGACCCTGGGTGGCAGCGGCCCAGTCTCTGAGGAGCTGGCTCCTGGAGGGAATGCCAGCAGATGGTGCTGAACATGCACTAAGCGGGATGTGGAGAGGCAGGAAAACCCTTTGTCCTGTCCCTCCTGCACTGCCTGCTTGCCTGGAGTGCAGTGATGGGGCTGGAGTTGAGCTCCATCTTTTCCAGGAATGATCCTCTGAGCATCCTTCCAGGTGCAGAAATCTCTCACAGAGCCACCAGCTCTATCCTGGCGACTCCTTCTGTGTCCCAACACCTTTTTGCCTGGTGGAAAAATCACTTGGATCTCGCTTGCTTGGGTTTTATTCTTGTTGTTCTGTTTTGTTTGGTTTGGGTTTTTGTTTTTTGGTTTTTTGTTGTTGTTTTTTTTTTTTAGAGGAGTGAAAAATAAGCTGTGTTTACAGCAACATGAGTCAGACTGGCAGTGCAAGCAATTTGCAGGATTGTTTGCTTATCAGCAACCCAAATCTGCCCCAGTGCTGGGCTTTTTCCTGCTCTTACAAGTGTTTAGAAGCCGGATCTTGTGACTTTTGCTCTGATAGTCACCCAAAACCTGTCCTAACGAAGCAACCATGACAACAGCAGAGCTTTCCTTCAGAGAGGAGTCTATGGAGCAGCTCTGGTGTGATGTCTGTGCAGTGACTGCTGCAGAATGTCAGGGTATTTCTGTAATCAATGATTTCCATGCAGTAATTTTGGCTGATGATCACTTATCCCTTAATATCATCCTCGCAGGGAACGATTTCACAGCAGATATTCTTCTGGGGACTATTAAGGCTTCTTTTTCTTTTTCCCCCAAAGGCTCCATGAAAATGATGCTCTTGTAACATGACCCATGCAGCCACATTTAGTTCTGGGACAAATCATGGAATCACAGAATGGTTTGGGTTGGGAAGGACCTTGAAACCCATCTTGTTCCACCCCCTGCCATGTGCAGGGACACTTTCCACTATCCCAGGCTGCTCCCAGCCCCAATGTCCAGCCTGGCCTTGGGCACTGCCAGGGATCCAGGGGCAGCCACAGCTTCTCTGGGCAGCCTGTGCCAGGGCCTGCCCACCCTCACAGGGAACAACTCCTCCCTAATCTTCAATCTATGCTGGGACAACTTTTCCAGTTGCAGATCCAAGAAGTTGCATTTGTTTCCAAAGCAACCCACAGCCCTTGGAGGGACTGTAAAGTCATCTTGGGGTAAGTTACTGTAACGTTTTCCTTTTGGGATGTTGTGTTGTCACTTTGGGGCAGGGAGAGAGGTGTAAAAAGGGGGCAGAGCCTGTGCATCAGTAATTTTTGGCTTTATAGGGCCTCAGCTTGTATTTCCTTTCGTATCTAAGGCTGATTTCTCCAGGTGAACCTTCCTTTCCCCACATAATGTGGCTGACTTGCCCTCCAACGATGGCTGATGGGACACATCCTGTTTTTTCACCCTCTGGAGTGGATTTGCCATAGAAAGGGCCCCCTTTATCACCATGAAGTGTGGATGGAACTCTCTTGAAGGGGGAATCATTCTTTCCTGGACATCAGTGGGATGGGAGGGAGCTGCATGACTCACTGGGTGAATTCCAGAGGCTGGAGTTGATTCCCAGTAGGCTTTCCTTTCTTAAGACTTGGAGTGTTTTGCCTGCGAAGGGCTGAACGCATCAGACCAATCTGAACGTGCCTGATCCCACAGATCAGCACCTGCTTGGCAAACTCCAGAATGAGCCTTGACATGTGTTTTATTTTTGGGTGCAGAATGAGGGGAGCCATTCATCTCGAGTTGATTTGCGAGGATAAACTGGAGTGGGAGAGCAGCACTGACTCAGCGTTCCTGGGATGAGCTCAGCACTAACCTCTGTTAATGATTTAGCACAACCATTGAAAAGGTGAGGAAATCGGCTGCTGAGGAGAATTCTGATGTCCTGGCTGACTTCAATCTCCAGGCATGAAAGGGCACCTCTGTTTTGAATATTTTTGCCTCTTTATGGGTGGCAATGGACAAATGTACAGCTGATCTGATTTCTTGATCTGATCTCTTTCCATCACGGTTGCAGCTTCCTTGCTCCACTCCCCCCTGCTCTCTGGGCCTTATCTGGAAGGACAAATCCTGACATGGATTTGGCTTGGCTGTTTTGTTTCTGGCAGACATGGTGAGGGCCAAGTTTCCCAGAGAAGCTGTGGCTGCCCCATCCCTGGAAATATTCACGGCTGAATTGGACAGGGCTTGGAGCAACCTGGTGTAGTGGAAGGTGTCTCTGCCCATGGCAGGGGGTTGGAACTAGATGGTCTTTAAGGTCCCTTCCAATCCAAAACATGTTCGAATTTCTATCGGTTCCTGTAGAAACTTGTCTGGTGGCATTGGGATTGGTGGGGATTGCCCAATTTTGTTGCTGCTCTGAGTTGTGTCTGATTTGCTGCTTCTCAAGAGCTTTGTTGAGAAAAGTGTGAGTGACCTCGAGGAGGAAATCAAGGGGTTGGCCTTGGCCTGGAGAGTGACATCTCTTCCTGGGGAGAGAGGGGAGTCCCATGCTTCTTCCCAGGCACCAGAGGGAGTCCTGGCTACAGGACTTCTTGGGAATGCACGGTGGTGCAGGGAGGAGGATGGCTGGCAGGGTGCCCCTGCAGCCTAGAGAAGGTCGGGGGCACTGGCATCAGCCAAGGCTTGGATCCACAGCCAGCTCCTCCAGAGCTGGTCTGTTCCTCCCCCAGAAGCAGCTCAGCGTTCCCCCAGGATAACAGATTTCCACACATCCATGTTTTAGATCCCCAGGGACTGCAGCACTCGAGTCGATCGCTCGCTGCCGCGTGCGTTCTGCCAGCCAGCCACGAGCGGGGTGGTGGTTTATTTTCTGAATTTTAAAGGGTGTTTATGCACTGGAGGATTCAAAATGAATAATTCTGGCTGCTCTGAAGCAATTATCTTCTTTCAGCGAGCAGCCTTCAAAGAAAATGTTGCTGTAGACAAGCCATTAGGGAAGCAGATGAAATACTCTGGGGCTCAGATAGCTGTGAAGGGACCAGTCCCCCAATTCCTAATCCTGTGTAGCCTCCCTCACAAGGAAATCAAGTTTTTCTATAAGACTAGCCATCAGGTGTCAGAAGCTGGCGTTTGTGCCTTTCTGGAGTGGCTGGGGTGCACTGGAAGCTCTCTGTGAAGCAGGGCTCCAAGATCTGTTGGTGGAAATGCACCTGGATGCACCCAACTAGAGCTGGTGGTGCCAAGTGGAGACCTGCCTCTCTCTTTGCTGTGATGTTCCAACTTCCCACCCCAAATTCAGACCTGACCTTAAAAAGGATCATGATTTTTTCCCCCTGATTGTGCCTACGAGTGTGAGGAGTGACAGGGCTGTGGGATGGAGAGGATTGTACCTGCTGGCCCTGCATCCTGCCAATCCCTCAGGAGGGATATTGAGGCATTAAGCAGCTGGCTGGGTTTATAAAAAAGCCCAAAAAAGAATAACAAAAAAGCTTTGATGTGCCTTGCCTGTCCTTGCACCAAGCTTTGTACATCTGTTTTGCTGCAGGGCCGAGCTCTGACAGCATCAGAGCTCCAGGAGCATCAGGCACTCCATGTTTAGTGTGAGTTATTCCCTGTGGACATGTGGACAACATCCTGTCCAGGCAAAAGGGATTTGCTCTTAATTCTGAGTGAGATGCACCTCACAGCTGGCTGCAAAATCAGTTATGCCTGGGGCTTGGAAAGGAAACACAGCTGGAAGTGTCCAAAGCCAGGCTGGATGGGGCTTGGAGCAGCCTGGGATAGTGGGAGGTGTCCCTGTCCATGGCAAGGGGTGGAACTGGATGTTTTTGAAGGTCCCTCCCAACCCAAGCCCTTTGATGATGATGATGGGTCTCTGATTTTTCCCAGCTTTGAGGGCCGGGAAGTTGACTGGAATTGTGATTTATGATGAAGCTGCACAGGCCAGTGTGACTGCAGCACTTGGCTGTCACTGTATGTTTTCACCTCCTGGGGTCCTGTTGTAACTTCTCCATGTTTTATTTCACATTCCACCTTCTCCTGTTGAGCATGGCAGTCTGGAAACAAGACCCTGAAAGGGCTTGGCCAACCAGAGCCAATGGGTGCCATTCCTGGGTCATTTTCAATATGCTGTTGGTCAATATGTTTTTACTACAGCCCTGCAACTAGGTCTGAGCTTGCAGCAGCCTGTGAGGGTGGGATATCCCTTCTCTGGGCTTGGAGTTCAGCCCACCCCTGGCACCTGACCTGGCTGTGACCACTGTGAAGGCCAAAATTCCTGGACTCCTTTGGCTCACTCTGCCTCTCTCTGCATCATATCCTGATTTTGGCAGTCTCCCTGTCTGGTTATCCAGCCTGAAATTCTCAGGGGCCAGCTTCTCCTAGTGGAGATCAGGAATCTGGGTCACTGCTCATGGGCTGAAGACTGGAATTAAGCAGCACTTGTTCAATAAGCTTGCTCCCTGTAATGAAAAAGCATCCTGGTGTGATGCAAAAGGTGCCTTTGAAGCCCCAAGAGATCCTGGAGAAAGGCAAAACAGAGGTGGGGGTGGGGAATCTAATCCTAAATTTAATTGGCGTGAAGGAGCTGCCTTTTGTGTGTGAGGATTCTGTGCCAGTGTGGTGGCTGTGCTGGGATTACTGCAGGATGGAGTGGCTCTGGCTCTGTGTTCTCTTTGCCATGGGTGAGTGTCACTTCCCCCTCGTTCTGCAGATCAGTGTTTTCCTCAGGGATTGGATCAAATTTTGAGGTTCTCAAAGTGCATTGATGAAAATTTGCTTGTAAACTGATGTGGCCTTGTCAGCAGTAGGAGCACCACCAGTTAAATGGAATTTCTGTCTCTCTGTGGGTCTCAGTGCATTGAACCCTAGAATATTTTGGGTTGGAAGGGACCTTAAAGTCCATCCCATTCCCACCCCTGCCATGGGCAGGGACACCTTCCACTGTCCCAGGTTGCTCCAAGCCCCATCCAGCCTGGCCTTGGACACTGCCAGGGATCCAGGGGCAGCCACAGCTTCTCTGGGCACCCTGTGCCAGGGCCTCCCTTCCATCACAGGGAGGAATTCCTTCCCAGTATCCCATCTCTGCCCTCTGGCAGTGCCACTCTCCTTGCCCAAGCTCCAGGCTGGTCAGCAGGCCTTTTGAGTGTTCATTAGAGTCAGCATCCTCGAGACTGAGCTCCTGAAATCTGCCCCAGTCTTGGTTTTTTGGGTTTTTTTTAAAGAGTTTGGAGTTTCAGGTCAGTTAAATGTACCTTTTCAAAAGTTTCAAGCAGAACCTTGTGGAGAGGAATGAATAAGGGATGTGCAGTGTGAGTTCACCAGAGTTCATAAAATACTTGCAATTCCCCTGTCGTCCCTGGAGCTCACACCAGCTCGGGAGCCTAAACCAGGGGCCAGGTTTTAAAAGCTTTTTGTGTTTACAAAAAACAGCGCTTGTCTCTGGTCATCATATCTGACAGCTGATTTGTTTTTCCAGTGGGAAACAAAGGGTAATTTTTATAGCCAGATATAGCAAATGTGAACTCTGACCATAGGCAGGGCAGCCTTAAGGTATCAGAAGTTTTATTTCTGGCTTTTAAGTCGAGAGGAATCATGGAGGTGAGTGGGTTCTAAGACTGCTTGCAGCACTGTGTAAAATCCAGTTTTTTGAAGGCAGAGGAAGATGTGCATGTCTTAATTGAACATCTGTTTCATTGTTGTCTGCTGGTATTGGGTGCAGGCTCTCAGCTCTTCACACAGGGGCTGCGAGGGCTCCCTGCTGCAGTGAGAGGTCCCTGGGACACCTCTACAGCATCTTCTCTTCTCCCTCACTGCTGGCTGCCTCCCGATGGGACTAAACCAGGCTGGGCATCCCTAGGCCAAGCCTAAATCCCTCTGCCACCCCTGCCCAGCGGGAAGGCCCTTGCTGCCTTTCTGCTCCAGCAGCTTCAAACAAAAAGCCCCTCTGTGCTTGTGCCTCGTGTCTCAATTTTCACAAAAATTTTAACAAAAGCGTGTTTTGCCCATGCTGCAGTTAGGGGAGGAGGGAAGAGCAAGCACAGCAAGAGCAGAGGGGGCCAGGTCGTCCCTCCCACAACCGTGTTCAGGGGCAGTAAATAAAAAGAGGTTGTGAAATGCTTAACGTGCCAGAGAGCGTCTCCGGAGGAGGCTTCTCCTCCTGCAGGTCCAGGGAGTCAGCTGAGGGGATGGGAAACATCCCCAGCAGCGCTCACAAGCCTTAAATGCTCACAGCAGTGGCACTGCTGGGCTTAAGTGCAGCTCTTGCTAATGAGATGCTGTTAGAGATTAATGATAAGGTTTGATTGTCCTCGATGGGTGAGGCTCATGGTCTAATGAAGCCCATTCTTATTAAGGGTGACGCCGGCAAGCCAACTCCTACCTGAGCATCAGCAAGAATTTCTAGGAAATTGGAGCAAAACCTGAGTGGACTTGGAAGTTTTGTGGCTTCTGAGGGGCTCTGAGACAGTGAAATCCTCAGATGGAGAGTAACAGGGTCGTATTTGTCACTAAAAGTCATGTTTACTTTGGTGGGGATTTTTGCCTGGCTTCAAATCAATTTGGCTGAGCAGAGTCACAGTGCTGCTGCCTTTGGGAAGGCTTGAAGGTAAAATCACAGAATCCTAAAGGCTGGAACAGCCCTCTAAGATCACAGAATCCAACTACTGACCCAGCACTGCCAAGCCCAGCATTAAACCACGTCAGCAGGACTTTATGCATGGACTGGCTTTCAAAACACCTGGAAGTGGCCTGGACCAGAGCATATTTAAGGATTTTTCCTGTGGGTTTTGATCTCCTATCAGTGCTTCAGTAGGATCAGGGAATGTACTCCTAATTTTACTAGGGTAAGCTTCTCAAGGAAGATGAAATG
The DNA here is from genome assembly GCA_013400955.1 of Drymodes brunneopygia. Classification (NCBI taxonomy): domain Eukaryota; kingdom Metazoa; phylum Chordata; class Aves; order Passeriformes; family Petroicidae; genus Drymodes; species Drymodes brunneopygia. The sequence goes on along the minus strand of VZTZ01037395.1, from coordinate 103,739 downwards.
CAGGTGATTTGATGTTACCACAGCTCATTTAAACTCTTACATCAAATATTGAGCCATGAAGTGCTGCTTCAGTGTTGCACCCCATGTTTGTGAGCTCTGGCATCAGTGAGAGGTGCTGGAATTGGATCAATAGAGGGGGGGAAAGGTCAGGAATAGAAAGGGGGAATGCACTCTGAGTAAAGTAAGAAGGTGTTGTCAGCCTGCTCTAACAAAGAGGGGAAGATGTCTGTGGAGTTCACTGGGATCACGACTGGGCACGTGAGGCTGGGAGAAGTTCAGCAGGTGAAACACTTCGTGGCTGGAGGCACGGCCAGCCTGAGTGCCCACCACATTTTCAAGCAGGAGAAGCTGAAAGGTGACAAAGCACCCTGCTGAAAGGTGAGCGGTGCTTCAGAAGGGAATTTAAACCCCTGTGATCCTGTATTTTGGCTTGGAACCTATCAGTGCTTTCTTTGTGCTGCCAATGCCATAATTAATCCCTTTTATTTCTCCTGTGCCTTTCCAGCAATTGTGGAGCTGCTCTGCTTCCTTCAAAGGGGTGGGAAATCCTTCCCAACTCCAAGCACATTGTCCCAGGCCTTTCCCATTGCCACTTGAAGAGGGGACAAGTGGCTCCTGCTTGACAAAAGCAGAAGAGGCATTTCCATCCTGCAGGTATTGACTGGAAGGGCTGCCTGGGCTCTGAGCTGCTGGAGGTTTGTGTGTCTTGGAGAGAGAGGCTGAAATCCCACGTGGGCTCCTCAGCTTCCACATCTTTCTTGCTTGGGAACCCAAGGACACAATATGGGGGGAAAGAGAGCATTGTGTGGCTGGGAAAATCTCAGCTCTGATGCTTCCTATTTCTCCCTGAGGAGCCAGTGTCATGTCATGGATAGATCTGCTGCTGGAAGCTGGAGGAGTGGGGCAAAGCTTGGGAAACTCTTCCCATCCTTTGTAAAACAGGGATGCTCCAGGATCCACCTCTGCCCTGAGGTGGTTCCTGTGCAGCAGCATCTGTGAACTTACAGGTGGCTGAGCTCTGGAGCTCTGAGGTTTTCTGGGCTGCTGTCCTGTGCTCCTGTGTCCATGTCCTGTCCATGGATGCTCCTGCACATGTATGCTTAGTGAGAATTTTATGGTATAATTGTGGTGATGTGAATTTAATGAAATTATTATGGTACTGTGAATTTTAGGTGGTCCAAGGAGAGCTCAGATTTAGACATTTCTTTTTTTATCCTTAAGCAGCCAGTGGGCCACCATCCTCCTGGGCTGGAGGATTAAGCAGCTCAGGGACACATCAAGCCAAAAAATCTTGTATTGGAGTAAAGTGTGGGCTAGGTTTGACATTGGCTTTTTAAGCAAAACCACTTCAAATGTAACAACAAAAGAAAAAAAAAAAAAAAAAACGGAGAGAGAGAGAGAATTACAGATTAACATCTCTTTTCCAGTCTGAAATTATGGACTTTGTGCTGCAGACCAGGCTCCCAGACCACCCTTTTCTATTTATTGCCCATAGCAATTTCCTTGGCCTTCAGTACCTTCAGGGTGAACTGAACACTGTAATTATCCTGGAGGTTACCAAGGCACTTTCTCCACCCCACTGAAAACTCTTGTGAAGTTTCTGCTGTAACTAAAGCTTCTCTTGTAAAAGGCAGGACAAAAAAAAGCTTTTAGATGAGTCTGCCATGTCTACGTGTGAAGGACAGCTGTGAATTTGGTGCCTCAAAGAGAGCCGGGTTGCAGTTAAGTCAAATCTTTATAGGAAGTTTTGTATATTTTTTTCTGCTTTCCTCCCAGCCCTTTATTCCCAGAGTATTTCCATGGGACAGGAGTAGTCTTGCCCCACTCCTGGGAGTGTTCCAGGCCAGGTTGGATGGGTTGGAGCAACCTGAGATAGTGGAAGGTGTCCCTGCCCATGGCAGGGGCTGCAATGAGACGAGCTTTAAGATCTCTTCCCACCCAAACTGTTCTGGGATTTGTTGATCCCTGTGCCAAAACATTTCTGCACCATTAGAGCTGTAATTTGTGCCTCACCTGAGCATGTCAGTCCTGTATTTAACATTTGTGCCAGATTTGGGAGCATCCCAAGAACCTTTCCTGACGGGGAGGAGCAGAATTTGCCATAGCTCAGAGCCAGGCAGGGAAAATGGTTCTCTCATATGCTCTAGGACAGACTTAGATTGGATAACAGAGAAAATATCTTCACTGAGAAGGTGGTCAGGCCTTGGAACAGGCTGCCCAGGGCAGTGGTGGAAGTGTCCCCATCCAAAAATGTCACTGTGTTCTGCTCTCTGTCGGTGACGCTGCACACGCAGAGCCTGGCGCAGACCATGGGCTTGTGAACACGCTGAGGGGCTTTGAGAGGGAACTGAGTGTCCCAGGTGGGACTGTGGGAGTGCAGCTGTGCAGGGAGACACAGAAACCAACCATTCTAAACCCCTGGCTGCTGAGGAGGAAACGCAGCTCAGCCCCTTCTGAGTACAGAGAGCACCGAGGGCCCAGGGCGTTTTTGGGGAACATGAGCTGAGTCCAGCTGCCCTGACCAAAGCAGAAAGGTGCCTTCATCCTCAGCCAAAGGCAACTGTCTGCCCTGGCTGCCTGGGGGTCTTGTGCAGCTGATAACTCCACATCTGCTCCACTTCCTCGGATGCATCAAAGCCCGGGCTGGGCCAGCTCTGCGCTCAGATGCATGTGGGATGAATTAGGGGGTGAATTAGTGGGAATGTGTGTGTACAATTAGGTGCCTAGCACGTCCCTGCAGCACAGGGTGCAGCTGACTCTCTGCTGTGCTGCTGCTCCAGAGGGGAAAGTGTGTTTCCCTCTTTCCTTTGCAGCTTCTGAGATGTGTTTTGGTGGGGGTTCAACCCACCAGGCAGGGAACAAAGTTAATCTGAAGGGGAGTTTGGTGGGGAGGGAGACCACATTTCATTAAAAGTCAGCTGGAAAAAAAAACCTCTCCAGGATTACACACATTATTTGGCAGAGCAGCTTCTTGTGTTGCTCAGCCTGCTGGAAGCCAAAGCACAAAGATTCCCCTCAGCCACAGAGGTTCCTGTAAAGTTCCCAGAGCTGGACTCTGTGAACACCTCAGAGCTCCTTGGAGGCTGATCAACCCCCTCATTCCTGGTCCTTGACCCTCATTAGGAGTTATTTGGGATGGTGGAAGGGCAGGAGCCAGAGTGAAGCCTGATTTAACAGCTTCCCTAAAAAAGGCTTCCAGGAAAAGGGTGAGGCCAGTGCTCCTGGGCATGAGGGGGACAGGGGGCATCTCTGTGCTGTTCTTTCTTCTGTGGTGTGCCACAGGGGGAAGACAGCAGGACAGAGCTGCAGATGGCAGCTTGAATGCTTGGGCTGCCATCAGTGCAGATCAGGAAGGGCAGGCTTCAAAGAGAGGGGAATTTCTATTTTGTTCATTGCTCCAAATTCTTCTCTTCCACTTCCCTGCTGGGATGTACGCATTCAGCAGCAGGAGACTGGTGACACAGGCTGCCAGGAAATCTCATGGGCCAATTTTCTCTACCTTTCTACGTTCCTGTTAAGTTTAAGGTCTCCACAATTTATCCCAGTCCAGAGCTGTGCTCCAGCTGCAGAGTTGAGAGCAGAGGTGCCATCCTGTAATGGTTTGTGCTGTGCTTTCCTTCTGGAAGTGAGAGACTTGGCTTGGAAGGAATCCAAAATACCATCTCATTGCACCCCCTTGCCATGGGCAGGGACACCTTCCACTATCCCAGGGTGCTCCAAGCCCTGTCCAGCCTGGTCTGGAATAATTCCAGGGGTGAGGAATCCATGGCTTCTCTGGGCATCCTGTGCCAGGGCCTCCCCTCCCTCACAGGGATGCATTTCTTCTCAGTTTCTTCCCAATCCATCCCTGTCCTCTGCCAGTGGGAGCCATTCCCTGTGTCCTGCCCCTCCATGCCTTGTTCCCAGTCCCTCTCCAGCTCTCCTGGAGCCCTTTCAGGCCCTGGAAGGGGCTCTGAGCTCTCCTTTGGAGCCTTCTCCTCTCCAGGTGAACACATCCAGTCTCAGCCTGGCTCCAGAGCAGAGGGTCTCCAGCCCTTGGAGCATCTTTGTGGTCCACATATTCCTGCTGGGAGCAGGCTCCACTCAATCCCTTGAGCTGGGTTGGAAAGAGCCTCCTAAGTTACTGGGTTACTCCTTGGGCTAAATGGGACATGTAGAGATCTAAACCATCCTGGGGGCTGCCAGGTCCTGGGTTGTTGTGTGGAACCTGGATGTGTCAGGGCTAAGAGTCTCCCAGCTTTGCTGCTGTGGCTCAGCTCCCTTTCCTGGCTGATTTATTTCCTAGGGTTCAGACTCCCTTGGAGGTGTTTGGGTAGAAGAAGTGTCCTTCTGTTACTCATTTCTGGAAAACGTGGAGCTGTGGGCAGGATTAAGCTGTGCTTAGATACAGGCAGCACTTCAGTGGAGAGTTGGAGCCATCTGCTCTGCAGACCAGATTCCAAGGTCCCCCCACATCCCTCCTGTCCCTGGCTGAGCCAGCCAAAGCAGCAGAGGACCCTCCTCAGTGCCCCTCCGCTTCCAGCTCCAGGCACAGGAGAGAAATCCCATAATAAGCACCCCAACAACCCTCTCCCTGCTTTAAAAACCTTCAAGCAGTGCCCAGTACTTTCTCCCAGCAATGCAGAGAAAAAGGTGAAGTCACTAAGGAATGACATTTATACCGAGAGAGAAAAGAAAATGACTCATTCCCCACAGCCCAAGGGCAAATTCAGTGGCTTCTGCATCTCAGACGGCTCTGTTGGTTAACTTGAAAAGAATCCCTTTAAATTCCCATTCCCTTTTTCAATGCAGCGTTTCTCCTCTGCTGATTGACTCATTTCCTGGAACTCTCCAAGCAAATTCAGCCTTCCTGGCACTGTGTATTGTGTGGTGGAAGTGTGACTTAGCTGCACTTGGTGGGGTGGGAGAGGTTCTTCATCACCAGCCTTGAGAGAGGCTGGAAAAAGGGGTGAAAATGTTGGTGCTCAAACCTGTCTGGGTCACTCCATGAAGCAACAGGTGTTGTTTTGGGGTGGGTTTGCTTTTTCAGCTGTTATCAAAGCTCTCTGTTGAACTTTGAGGTTTGTTTAGGAGAGTGGGATAGAGGTGGGATGCTGTAGTTTTGCCCTGGGTGCAAGAAAGTATTTTCAGTTCAGTGTAAGGAAAGGGCTGGGACAAGCTCATCCTTTAAAGATGACTGGAACCTCTGCAGCCATGGAATTCCTGCCTAATTTTTCCATCAAAGCTCATTCACTTGAAGGCCAGGTCTGCAGGGAATGTAGCAGTGGCTGTGTTGAAAAATTAGGTTTATTATACTGTAGGGTCCCAGTTGCATCTGGATTTGGTGGCAGATTCCCATTTTGTGGGAAAAAAGAGCAGCTTGGGTTTCCTTCCACTGTGCAGAGGAGAGATGAAGGCTGCTCAGGAACAGACTGGAAACCCCAAACTTTTCTTTTTGTGTTAAGAATGGACTCGTTGGAGGAGTAACTCTATGTAAGGGTGGGATTCTGGAGGTAAAGAGAGGCAGAACTGGGAGTTTGGCCTGACACCATTTCTGCACATTATCCTATTGATGATTGCTCCTGGTAGAATGCAGACATTCCCCTTCTCAAAGCCCACAGCCAGAAGCAGTTGGTTTCTGCTGCAGGGGATGACACAGGATGTTTGGATTTGGGATACAGATGATCCCTGGTGCTGCAGGATTCCCTTTCAAGCTGTCACAGTAGCCACATGGCGATGAAATATCTCCAGTTTGGAGATGCTTCCTTCCAGCTGGGGTAAATCAGCCTGGATTCCTCCAAGGCTGTGATGGCTGGGGAGAGCTTAGGTCTGGGCTTGTGGTTTGTGTGCTGCTTGCTTTGTACAAGGAAAAATAGGGAAAAATATTTTGGAGGGAAAATGTGCTCTGCATCCATGGAGAAGCCCCTCTGCCAGAAGTTTTTGTGCTGCTGAATGAGAGCAGAGGGCTTTTGGGTGAGGTGTGCTCCACACCTAACCTGTACAATATGGTGGCTGTGGCCCTTTCCACAGTCCAGCCTCATCATGGTTTAGGTTTAGATTGGATTTTAGGAAATATTTCTTCATGAAAAGAAGTTGTCTGGTCCTGGCACAGCTGCCCAGGGCAATGGTGGAGCCCCCTTCCTTGGAGGGATTTAAAAGCCTTGGGGATGTGGGTTAGTGGTGGGCTTGGCAGTGCTGGGGGAATGGTTGGACTCAATGGCCCTGCAGGGCTTTTCCACCCTAAATGGTGCCATGATTGATCCCTCATCCTCCTCTGAGCTGCAGACTGGAGACTCCAGCCAAGTGTGCTGCTCTTGGTGCAGTGCTAATGTGAATTAAGAGCAGTAGGAACCTCTTTATATTGAAAAACCTGCATTTCATGGCCTGCTTGCAGAAACCCCAAACCTGCCAGCCTGTGCTTCCCCTCCTGCTTCTCCCCATCCCTGCCCTCACCTCCCTCCCTCTCCCTGCTGAGGTGAAGCGACTCCACTATAAATCTATTAAAATATTAATGCAAAAGACCGAAGCCCTGCACTGAAAAGTGTGGCCCAGTGAGAGAGAGGTCATTTGTCTGCTGAGAGTTAAATCAATACCCTGCTGAATCACTCTGCAAATTGCATCGGTTGCCAGGGAGAGAGGGAGCCCCGTGCAGCTGCTGGGATCTCCCAATGCTGCTGAGGCTGGAGCAGGCAGTGCCCACCTGCAGCTGCCCAGCTGTTCTGGGGCCACCACGCTGGGACAAAAGCCAGGAGAGCCACAGGCCTGTGGTCTGACCCTCAGCTGGATGATTCCAACCCTTCCTGATGGCTTTATGCAGCCCCTCTGGTCATACAGTGGGTCCTTCCCTTTTTAGTGGGGTTTCTTTGTCCCTTGTGTCACCCTCTGCCCCGTCAGTGCTGCTGCAGCATTCTCTGGCCTCAGCAAGGCCAAGCCTCTCCATTTCCTCATCTCCAGACTTCCAGGTCAACCTCTGAGCAGCCCCACAGCAGATTTTTTAGCTGTTTCCAGGCTGTTTTCTCCTTCAATCGTGACTTGGCTGAGCCGAGCTTGTTGCACCCCACGAGTCCCCCCACATAAATCAATCCCCACAGACCCGTGCTGTTAATCAGCTCAGAGCTCACTCTGGGCTTTCAGCCTTTCTGGGAATGGGCTGCCATGAGCTCGATGAACTCCAGATGCAGCTCCTAGGGAGAGGAGAGGATTCCTGCCCTGCTCCACATGCTGGGGTCTGCCTCTCCCCTGGCTGTGTGACACATCCAGGCCAATCCATCACCAGGCCACGGAGCAGAGGGGACACTTCAAAGGGAAGGGACGCTGTGCCTCGCACAGCTGAGCAGCAGAAGGCACAGCAAGGCTTTCCCTGCCTGAGCTTGCTGCTTGGAAGTCTCAAAAGCAAGACTGGGGCTGCTTTCCTGCACTTAGAACAGGCTCCCCAGGGAATGGTCATGCTCCCAAGGCTGCCAGAGCTCCAGGAGCTCTTGAACAACGCTCTCAGGGATGCACAGGGTGGGATTGGTGGGGTGGACTCGATCCTTGTTGCTCCTTTCCAGCTCAGGATTGCCATGGTTGACCATGCTTTGGCCTTGACTGCTTGTGCCTTGAGCTCAGCTAAGCTGGGATGGTGGTGCTGAAGGATGTGGGGGTCCCAAATTTTTCCTCTCCCTTGGAGAAAAGCAGCCTAACCAAAACTTCCTAACATCTAATTGATTTTCACTGATTCCTCACCAATAATTATCAGTGGTGCAGAGGGCTGTTAACTTATTCCCTGCTCCAAGGCTTGTGAGTAGGAGCCTCTCCACAGCCTTGACCAGGACATCAGGATTGGGGCATGGGTTTAGCATCTGGAGCCACGGATCTCCTCACCACAGCTTGATTTGTAAATATAACCATTCATCTCAAACCTTCCCTGCAGCCCAGCTTCAGACGGTGAGCCAAAAACCTCAATTAATTGTTGGGGTGTTTGGGGTTTCTTTGCTTTGTTGTTTTGGTTGGTTTTTTTTGTTTTTTGTTTGTTTTAAAGGAAATTGAGGGGATTTTGTCCAGCTCCTGAAAATTCAAGTAAATCTTGTTCCTGAGGATGCTGGGCTTGCATGGGGGAGCAGAGGGGCATCTTTCACCCTCTTGTCTGTGTGGACACACTGGAGATGAGCAAAGGATGGGGATCTGGGAGCAGCTTGCAGTGCAGAGCTGATCCAAAGAGCCTGCAAAGTCCTTCCTAAGCCATGACATCCTCACTGTTGACTCTGTTTAAGGAATTGTCCCCCTCACTTTACAAAACTGGGATGGATATCACCCCCAAAAAAGTTTTTTTATGGGCCAATAATCTTTCCTAATAAGAGAAAACAAGATTTTGAATTGAATTAAAACCTGGCTTTGTGTCCTGAGGCTGAAAGAGCAAAGCCAGACCTGGAGTTCTGGGAATCTCTTCGCTGCCAGGGTGCAGAGGCAGGGATCTGAGGCCTTGCTGATGTCTGGGGTTGATCTAGAATCCCTTTAAACTGGATCTAAAAATGTGCTTGTGTGCATTGTGGGGCAGGGTTAGGAGGTTTGGGAGCAGCTGAGGGAGCTGGGAAAGGGGCTCAGCCTGGAGAAAAGGAGGCCCAGGGGGGACCTTGTGGCTCTGCACAACTCCCTGACAGGAGAGGGCAGCCAGGGTGGGTCGAGCTCTGCTCCCAGGGAACAGGGACAGGAGGAGAGGGAACAACCTCAAGCTGTGCCAGGGGAAGTTTAGATTGGGCTTCAAGAAGAATTTCTTCATGGAAAGGGTGGTCAGGTCTTGGTGGTGGAGTCTCCATCCTTGGAGGTGCTCAAAAGGCACTTGGATGTTGCTATGAGGACATGGTTTAGTGGTGGCCTTGGCAGTGCTGGGGGAATGGCTGGACTTGATCATCTTGGAGGTCTTTTCCAACCTCAACAACCCCTTGATTCTTTATTGTTTTAAAAGAAAAGCCTAGTTTGTGTCACGATGTGTTTCTAAGCACAGGACAATCCTTTTCCTCCAGGAAGGACCTGGGCTCCCTCCTACACCTGAGACCTCTCTGGGCTGTGCTGATTTAAGTGGGGAACTTGCTCTCCTGGCAAGCCGGTGTGGCATGACCCAGCTGTGTGGGCATCACCCCCTTCCCAAAGCTGGGAATGCTCAGCCACTCTGGAGACACTTCCCTGGCAGGCACAGCCACGCTCCTGGGGGACGCCCGTCAGTGTGAGTGTCTCTGCTGTCTCCTTGGATCAGGCAGCTGAGGACGGGAGCTGGATGCAGACAGCCCGCTGGCAGAGAGGCAAGCTGAGCTGGCTCACCCTGCTTTCTGGGACTGCAGCTCCCTGGGATGGCCCTGAGCCCTGGAGATTTTATATCCGTGATATATTTCATATATCGCTAGCCTAGAGCCTGTGACAAGCCCAGCCACGGCCACCGGAGGGGACCAGGGGTCTGTGCCACGGGCTTCCTGCCTGGCAGGGGAAGAGGTGGCTGCCACCTGCAGGGAAAATCCCCTTTGCCATAATCTCACACCTCCCTGCTGCCCTAACAAAGCCCCTGCTCAGGGGAGCACAAACCCACCCTTTCCCGGGGTTGCTCGGACTCACTTTCCTCAATTCCTTCTTTGTTTTTCATTCCTGAGCTGTAACACAGGCAAGAAAGGAGCTAGAAGCAGGATCCCTGGAGGCGAGGAAGCCATTGTCCCAAAAACAAAGGGACTTTTCCTCACATGCACCAGCAACAATAGGAAGTGCCCCAGAGCCTTTACTTCATCCTGGACTGGGCTTCCTGATGTTTTGCAGGATGCTTGCCTGGGTCTGGTTTAGCCAGAAACAGCAAACTACGTATTCCCTCTCACCAATCCTAAAAGAAGTGGTGCTGCTGCCTGGCTCAGGAGCAGGATGGAGCAGGAAAGCAGGTTTCTGTCCAACAGGGGAGAAATGGTGCCACAGTCTCCCAGATGATGGAGAAATCTTTCAGGACTTCCCTCTACCCTCATGAGCATCTTTAGAACTTGCTGTGTTTTATTTTTCGGGAGAGAAGAGAGGGAAAGGAAGCAGGTTAAACCCCCAGTGAGTGAAATGGTTTTCCATGCAGTGTCACCTACTCTGCTTCTGTCTCTGTAACTCAGATTGGCCTAAGCGGGGGTACAGGGGACTCGAGACCACCTTCCCTTGGCAGCAGACACGGGCTCAGAGCTGCTGGAAGCCTCCTGGGATGGTCCAGAGTTAAAACTGGAAATGGACACAGACACTGCCACTGCCTGCTCACGTTTTCCCAGCAATCCCAAACTGAAGAGGAGTTGGGTTTTTTTTTTCCTTTCCTAGGAGGTATTGGCATTCCTCCAAGCACAGAGGGACCAGATGGAGCAGTAACACAGCTAAAATTGGTGGGGGGAGGAGGGGAAGGGAGTATCTGTTAAGGAGCTGGCTTGAAAATAAGATCATGGAAACCAGCTGTTGCTTTAAGAAAGGGCTTTGTTGTTGATTCTAGAAAAGGACAGAATAGGGGCTGGTGTAAAAAGCCAGCCCTGAAGACCAGCTGTGTTTGGGCTGCATTTTGGGAGGTTAGGAGGTCAAATGCAGAGACACTGAGGAGTGTACAGGGAATCTCTCTGCTGCAAAACTCACCAGTTCACTGGTTTTCTCTCTTGGGCTGCTTTGTAGGGCTTAGAGAGGCAACACCTTCATCTCTGAAACCTCCAGCACTCAGGATCACAAATTCCTCCTGACATCTTCCCTGATGTGTTACTGGAGCCGCCTCTCCTGCGGATCAGTTCCCTGTGATGCAGATCTGGGAAGACACATCCTTAGGTAACCATTTACGTAAGAGACCCACCAAAGGGGGTTTGTGTTGAGATTTCACATCTCGGAGAGCCCTGCTAGCATCTCTGACCCATGGCAAACGTCTTGCTTATCTCCTGGTTCAGCATCCCGCAGTGGACACTGCTGTGCCCTCCTTGCAGGAGCTCTGCCTCCCGTTCTTGGGATTTTTGGGATTGCCATGGAGATGGAGGCCGGTGTGACTGGCATCAGGCAAACAACATGAGACAGTCTGTGTCCTGGGGGACTGGGGAGAAACTCGGCGAGTCCTGCACCCTGAAAGGCATCCCGGGCACTGAATTCCCATTAACACCATCCAATGGTGCTGCTGTGCAGTGCTTTGAAAACTGAGCTCACGGTTAGGAGTGGGGTTGAGAGGGGGGAGGGACAAAAACCAGCCAGGATTAGGGCACAGAGAGAGGCATTGCTGCTCAGCGAGGACAGGAAATGACCTGGTAGCAGTACCACTTTCTGAATTCGTGCCCCAGCTGCTGTTGCAGGAGCACACCAGGAATTCTTTTCCTTTCCCTGTCGTGTTTCATGCAGGATTTTCTACACAGGTACAAGGCAAGTGATTTGCGGTGACTCCAGGCTGCGATGCCAGGAGGGATTTGGGCTTGGAGCAGACCTGGAGGATGTTGTTTTCCCCTTTGGATGGCCGTAAAAAGCCCAGCAGATCACAGGTAAAGCTCCAGCTCAGCACACAGCACGTTCCTTACGTAATTGTGCTGTGCTGGCCACTGGCACAGGAGCTGGGATTTATGTTCCAGTGAAATGTCTAAAACAGCCAAGTGTAGGAATTTGGTCTCCTTGGTGACGAAACCAACCAATGGAAAACACACAAAAAGGGATCTAAACCTATCCCTGGACTTTGCTTTTGGTTTCAGAGTGGAGGACAGTGAATTAGCCTGGGCTGTGGCTGTGAGCAGGATGGGAGCATGCCTGGCATGTCTCTGGCCTTCACCCAAGTCATCCCAAAACAGGCTCAGTGACCCCAGGAGCTTCTGTGGAGAGGAGAATTAAAACAGGATTAAAAAGCCAGGTATCTGTAATGATGGACCTTCCTGGGACCCTGTGCACTGTCCTTACCACATGATCTCCCCCTCCAACTTCCCAAAAATGGTGCTGAGTTTGGGTGTGAGTAACTCCTGTCTTCTCTGCAGAGCCCTGGATTAAACTCAGCATTAATAAAAATTCAACTGCCTGTTTTAACACACCAGGTGGGGAAAACCAGCCACCACTGGAGCATCCCCTTCCAGAAACACGTGAGCTGCTGGGAGCTGCTCTCCTTTAAAGCCATCTGAGCCTCTCAGGGTTTAGGACAGGAGTCAGAGTTTAGGACAGCCGAAACATCATCTCCCCAGCGTAGTGCAGCCACATAGGGTCAGGCCACCCTGGCTTTGGGCCGTGCCAGCAATGGGTGGATGGCAAATCCATGTCTCCTGCCAGCATAGGGTTCAACAAGTGGCAGTGAGGGGTCTTGGACATTTCCATGGTGGGTGGGAGCATCTCACGGTGAGTGTTTGGCTTGCGGTGCTGCTGGCTGGAGAACAAGGGACAGGTTTTGGAGCCAAGCCCTTCAACAATGTTTCTGTCATTCTGGACCCTGGTTTTCCTTGGGTATGGTGCTCTTAATTTAGAGCCAGGAAACCTCAGTATTTTCCAGAGGTGGCCACATCTTCCTGCTGCTGCTGGGCTGAGAGTCACCGCTGTGCCTGGAGAGCAGCACTGTGTCCCCAGCCAGCTCTCCTGTGAGACAAATGCCTTGACAACACCAAACCAAAGCATTTTCTGCCTCTGCTTTGCAGTCTGGAAATGAAGACTAGGCTTCCCAGGTGGAAAGTTTCCCACAGAAAACATCGGAGCCCTGTTTTCTTTCCACTTAGTGAACATTGTGACCCTCGCTCCCCAAGTTATTCCAGCAATGCCCCAGGATCCTAATTAAGACTGAGCCCAGCAGCTCTTGGCATTGTGTAAACACGTGGGAAGACTCCAGCCCTTCTCTAGGAAGCTTCTCATCCAGTTTGATTTAGGCAAATGCATCCATTGAAACTCTCCTCTTTTTTTTCCTTAACTTTTTCAGCAGCCCCACAATGGAGGCTTTTATCTCTACCTCTTGTGTGTATCCCAGTGTCATGCCCTCTGCTTTCAAAGGCTTAGGTTTGCCTTTAACTGTGTTGAGAGCCTTTGTCTCTAAGCCTTTAATAATGGATTTTTTTTCTCCTCTGCCCAAAGAGGAATTTTTGTTTCTTTGCTGGCTTTTCTCCTAAAGCTGAAGTGACAGTTCCCTCTTCTCGGTGAGATTTACAAAGCTTATCTTTTTAATTTTCAAGAGCCAAACAGCAGAGGTGGGGGAAGGAACAGAACGTCATCATGGCTTTTAAACATTGTCGCTAGGAGAAAGCTTAATGATCTAGAAATACATAAACTGCTCACTCAGGGGCTGCTTCCACTTAGTGGCACCAAAATGCTGCTCCTGATGGGGACAAGGATGGAGCTGGGGGCCAAAATCAGCATGTCCATATAGCCCTTTCCTCTTGGCCCAGTCAGGATGGGATCCTGGAATGGTTTGGGTTGGAAGGGACCTTAAAGCTCATCCAGTTCTATCCCCCTGCTATGAAACATCTTCCACTGTCTGCTCCAAGCCCTGTCCAAGCTGGCCTTGGGCACTGCCAGGGATCCAGGGGCAGCCACAGCTTCTCTGGGCACCCTGTGCCAGGGCCTGCCCACCCTCACAGGGAAGAATTTCTTCCCAGAATTGTGGCAGGCACAAAGAAGAAAATAACCTGTGGTCACCTTGAGGGATGACTTGAGCCCATCTCCAAGGACCTGAAATGAAAAGTCCCAGATGGATCCCATGTTCCTTCAGCACTGGACTCAATGTTGTCGTGTTGTGCCTCATGGTTGGCAGGATTTGCCTCAGCTCTGGAGTGGGGACAGTTCTGGCATTGCCATCAAGGCTCTGTGGGACAAAGTGGGACAAAATGTTCTCCCAGGCTTTTCTGCCCATGCCCAGACCATGGTGGTTGTGCAGGAAACAGGTCTGGAAAGGGGTTGTCTTCCCATTGAACAAGGCATAAATGGATTGAACTGCTTCATATTGATTGAACACTGACTTACCCCAGCTGGGCTGGTGCTGGGGCAGGTCTGAAGTTGAGAGTAGAATTTGCTGCATGGGTTTTATTTTAATTGTTTTTTTTTTCTTTGAGTATGACAACTCAGAACAGGAGGAATTGCTTTGCAGCTAGTTTATGGTCACTGCAGTGGGACAGCTAGGCTTGAAATGAGTTCTAGCAGAGAAAAATCGTGTTTTCCAGCTGCTGCCAGGGGTTGTGTGCTTCATCTTTTGGGATTGCCATCCTCAGCCTCAATGATGAAGGATTGGGGGAGCAGAGAACCCCACCTCCCTCTGAAGGATCCCAGGGATCCTGAAGGCATAAATCTCTGGGCAAACCACTATTGTAACCTCATTCAGTAAATGAGGAAAATGGGCTTCCCAGAAGCTGCCTTTCACTTTAATTATGAAATAAATAAGGAAGCAGCCTTCTGTCTGGCTGAGCTGCCAGCTCAGAAACAGATCCAAGGGAAGCCAACCTAGCTGTCAGGTTTCCAGCCTGTTTACTCCTCCTCTGGAGCACCCTGGTGTGTCTGTGGCAGGAACCAGAGGGACAGGCATGGCTGCTGAGTGCCCTGCTTGTCCTTGGATGGGTACAACATGGTCCAGACCCCCCCAGAGTGGGGTGTGCCATCAGGAGCTGGCATCCAGGAGATCTCTCCAGGCTCAAGTTGCTTCCACTCAGGGACAATTAATGGAAAACGAGCTCTGGATCCTCTGGTGAGAGGTTCCTCACAACAGGAGCAAGCAGGAGGAGACCTGTCTGCAGGCAGGGGATGCCAGGGCTGGGATGTCCAAGGCACAAAGTGCTGTCTTGGCAGGAGCCAGCATGTCCCTGGCAGCTGGATCTGTGCTGGAAGGGCAGCCAGTGATGACAGACCAGGTGGGGGTGCTAACAAGCCACAGGACACCCCACCCTCCTGCCAAACCATTAATAGCTTTATTTATTTGGGTGGCTTCAGCTCTTTATTCCACATCCCTTTCCAAGGGAGAAGCACGCAGGAGCTGCATGTCACAGCCTGTGCTGTCCCTCTGGCCCAGTGGCACTGGAGCCACAGGGGTGCAGCACAATATCCCCTCTGTCCTGAAAAGACTGAAGATTTTAATCCCAAAATAGACATTTCAACAGAATTCCTTTTTATTATTATTTTTTAATTTCCTTCTCCTTTGCAACCTGTCTCACTTTGCATTTTGCTTCCATTCCCCTGCTCACAAAATACAGCCCAAACCTCCAGACTCTCCAGCAGCCATTCCACATCCAGGCTTTGAAGGGGGAATGGCTTCCCATTGACAGAGGGCAGGCTTAAATGGGATATTGGGAATTCCTCCCTGTGAGGGTGGGCAGGCCCTGGCACAGGGTGCCCAAAGAAGCTGTGACTGCCCCTGGATCCCTGGCAGTGCCCAAGGCCAGGCTGGACATTGGGGCTTGGAGCAGCCTGGGACAGTGGGAGGTGTCTCTGCTCATGGCAGGGGGTGGAATGGGGTGAGCTTTAAGGTCCCTTCCAACCCATCCCATTCGATGATACTGTGAAATTGGTGAAATTGTTCCTTTCCACAATCATATTTTCACACTTTTAGGGAGCTCTGCCTGCCTTCCAGACCCTATTCCGGGTCAGGTGAGGAGGACAACCAAGCTCTCATGGACAGCTGGGGCAGCTCATCCCAAACCAGCACGTTCCTCCTGCTGCAAAGCAGCTGACCTGACAAAGTGCTGTGCCTGAGCCAAGCAGCTTGTACTGGTGCAGGCTTCCAGCTTTGGAAACTGTGGAAACCTTCCAGAGGATGAAAGGATCAGAAAGCTCCAGCTGCTGGAATTCCTCTGCTCTTTGATGCCCTCCCCTTCCCGGTGCGTTTGCTCCCTGGGCTCCCAGCAGGGACCAAAGCAGCTGGACAGGCTGGTTCCCACAGAGGTAATTCCAGGGTAACTGGAAGTTTCTGAACCTTTTCCCCTTGCCCTTCCTGGCTGAGAGCCTGGAGGAAGTCCAGTCAGTCTCCAGGCATGCAGCATGCCCAGGGTTTGGAGGAGGGCATGGACTCAGGGGGATGCATGAGGAATTAGGTGGCATTTTTGGGGGCAGGCACCCTGAAAGGCTGGGCTTTGCAGGAGGAGCACTCCCTGTCCCTGGGACCAGCACAACCAGTTCAAAGGGAGGTGTGTGACCACTAGGAAATGCTTGTTGTGCTGGGAATTGTCACAGTGCCACAGATTAAATGAAGCGACCACTCACTGAAAGGAAAAAAAAAAATACAAGTGGAAAGGAATTGGAGAGGGTGGGTTTTTTATTTTAAGAGGGGAAGATTCAGGGAGATCTTAAAGCACCTTCCAGTGCCTAAAGAGATTCCAAGAAATCTCTTTGGAGAGGGACTTGGGACAAGGGCTTGCAGTGACAGGACACAAGGAATGGCTTGCTACTGCCAGAGGGCAGGGATGGATGGGATATTGGGAAGAAATCCTTCCCTGTGAGGGTTGGCAGGCCTTGCCACAGGGTGCCCAGAGAAGCTGTGGATTCCTCACCCCTGGAAGTGTCCAAGGCCAGGTTGGACAGGGCTTGGAGCACCCTGGGATAGTGGAAGGTGTCCCTGCCCATGGAATAAGATGATCTTCCAACCCCAACCATTCTGTGATTCTGATTTGGTGATTTAATTATTATTGACTTGTTAGAAAAGCAACATCTTATTATTGCCTGTAACTCATTCATTCAAACCACACTGTTTTTCCTGCTGTACCCCTTTTTCCCCCACCTTTCCAGAAGAGCAGGCTGCTCTCACTCCCAGCCCTGATGTTTTGCCATCGTGGGTGCAGCTGATGTGGTCACGGACACCATGATTTCCTCAGCAGGCTGAACCCTGCCGGGGCAGTATCTGGCCATCATTCAGGGACGGTGTAGTGTGTGATGCTCCCTGTCCTGGGAGGTAAACCCCCAAATCTCCCAAATGTATGCTATGTGTTGTGGGGTGACCTTAGGTGGGATTTCTGGTGTAGAAGGAAGGAGGTGAAGTTGGAACTGACGTATGCAAAAGGAGGTATCACAGTTTCTGCCTCCAGAACTCATAAAACCAAGAGGGGATCTGAAGAAGCCTCTTTTAGACTTCTGGCTGACTGAGAGAAGATGTTGCTATTTATCCCCTCCGGGCCATCTAGTGAGGTCCGGCCTGGCCACCAGGCCTGAGGCTGCTGGCTGAGATGACATGGAGGGGGGGAGGGGAGGGGGGAGCTCCTGCTGGCCTTTCAGTCCCTCAGGGCGGCTCCATGTGAGAGGGAACCAGGTCAGCTCCACTTGGCTCTGCCTGAGCCGAGAGAGGCTTCATTCTGTTGCCCCAGCCCGAGGTGACTCAGCCTTACCGACCTCGGCCTGCCGGGCCGGGCCGGCTCCGCGCACAGGGCAGCGTGGGAGAAAAGCTTGGGCCGGGCCCCTGCAGCTCAGACTCAGCCCCGCTGGCCCCGGCTCTGCGTGCAGCCTGGCGCAGGAGAAGGCTTGGGCACAGACCCTGCAACTCAGACATGGCCCCGCCAGCCCCCTGCAGCTCAGGCGCGGCTTGGATGGACAACGGCGCAGACGAACTCCTCTCCCTCAGCTCAAACACTGAGAATGCTACACTTGAACAACGCAGGTGGAGGTCATGTGACCATCACCTGGCCAAAAGTCAAATTAACCTTTTCAGTATCAGGATGGGACTTGAAAACATCTGTTTTCCCCTACACAGAAAAAAGAAAGGATGAAGACACCTGCAAAAGGTACAACATAAAGACTCCAAGTTAATGAATGAAGCAAGGCCTGTACCCAGAGAGGGAGGAGATGAGGAGTGCCTTAAACTTTGAGGCTGAAAATTCTCTTGTAAAGACATGTTGATAAACTCGGCTATAATACACCCTGGAATATATGAACAATGGTCTGAAGGAGTGAAATGGGGGATGTAATGTTCTAGGTACAGCCAGTGGACTAAGGCTCCTGTATAAAGATTCCTTGCCCCAGGAATAGTAGAAAGAAGACTTATGTTGCCAATAATGAGAAAAGGGGATTTCGTTGCCGCTGTAATAGAAATGTTCATCTTCAAAAGATTACCTCAATGACCATCATATGCCCACTGTAGTAGTCCTGGGAAAGCCACCAAAGTGGGAGGGATTTTCCAGAACAAGCAGATCTTTTCCTTCCGGGCGGCTGTTTGTATTGGGGCTGAAAACCATAAGAACTGTATTTCCTATGGGAATCAACGTGTTAAAGCAAGAGAAAGCTTCTCTCCCTACATGAACTAAGAAAAGGACTGTCCCAGAGGTGGTAAACTAGCTAAAAGACAAAGTGGTGTCTTTTTGTATGGTCAGTGGGAAAGAAATGGAGAGGTGGAGGGGGAAAGAAGGGTGTTCTAAAGGTTTTATTCTGGTTCCTGATTGTTATTATTCCTTTTTTAAGTCTGTTAATAAATTCCCTTTATATTCTTTAAAGTCTGAACCTGCTTTGCCTACTTCTAATCCTTATCTCATAACGAATAGGCGAATTAAAACCACTACAAAATTGATGTTTCTGCCCGGTTTCCCAAACCTCAAACCACAACACTGTGTAATCACCTTTCTGAGGGGTCTGAAGGTGGGATCTCCTGTCTTATTTGGGTGACAGCTTGTGTCACACCAAGACACATCAGGAGGCACCAGGCTGGGGTGCAGGGGCAGCAGTCCCCCCAGCTGTGACTGAACACAGAGGAGATGTAATTTCTGTGGTGACACAGCCTTGAGAGCACCTAATCTGGATTTTTTGAGGTCGTAAGGCTGACTTAGCACGGCGGTACCGAGACTGCAGGATAAATAGAAGTCTTCTATTTATAACGCTGCCAATCTGGCATCACTCGTGAGCACTAAAAATAAGACTTTGTGCAAAGCCAGCCCAATTAATGGGTGCTCTCCTTGCATTGTCTGCGAGGCAGCCCCTGATCCTGTGGCGCACTTGATGCTTGGTAGGGATGCTGCAGGGCTTTGCTGAGCCACCACCTCTCCTGATGTTCTCACCTGCGTGGGAGAGGTTCCTCCTTTCCTTTTGGGTGGTCTGACCATGTGCCCGCAAACTCTGCGAGCTTGGGGCAGGAATGATGAGCTCTGGTAATGCAGCTGGACGAGCAGAGCCCAGGGAAAAGGGAGCTGGTTGTGCTGGAGATGCCCACTGCATGTTTCTGGTCCCTCCCAAGTCACATCCTTCCCTCCAAAGCAGGAGGATGTGTCGCACAGACAACCCCAGCCTGGCTTAGCCACTGCAGTAATCCCAGGTACCCTAGCACAGTGAAACTGGATTAATTTGTAAAGTGATCTGTTTAAGCTGCAGATAAACCCACCGTGGATCTCTCCGGGGAGTGACGTGAGCCTCACCTTCCAAATTTATTGAGTTTAACACCAAACATGATTTTTTTCTTTAATGTGAAATCTTGCTGCTTAACTCACCCATGTAAAGTCTTAGCTTTCTCCTGCTTGGATTGTAATGGTCAGTGGCTCAAATATTTATTTTCTCTGATAGGGAAGCAGAAACCTGGATTTTATCATTAACACTGTTGTGTACAAGATCTTAAGGCAGATACCTGCTGTTGTGATTTAACACCTGCCTGGCTTCCCTTACGATGTTTCCTGAGGTTGAATTTATTTTCAGAGCTCTTCAGGCTCCCCTTTCCTGCTGTTTCCAGCTCCTGAGGTCAAGGGCCATCCCTAGATCTTTCTGCTCCACACATGGGTCTACTGAAGGGAACAGAATCACAGAATATCCAGAGCTGGAAGGGACCCACAAGGATCATCAATTCCAATTCCTGATCCTGCACAGGACACCCCAAGAATCCCACTGGGAGAGGTGCCAAAGCTTGCCCTCCACCTGTCTCCCACCAACACACCCGGCTCCAGGGGGTGACTCAAAGGAGAAGAGCAGCTTCTGATCCATCAGCTGCTACCCAGGAACCCCATGGCCACTTTGATGTGCTCCTAGTGCAGAGGAGAGCGCGGTGTCCAACCCGTGGTTTGAGCTGGAACGTGGGATCAGGTGTGACACAACGTGACACGGAACCCCCAGACATTGATGTTCCCCTAAATCCATTATCAGGTTTGCTGGGTTTCCCTCTCAGCTTTTTCTGCCTGGGATTCCACTCAGTTTGGAGAGGGTGGATGCCACACAGGCGAAAAATCATTCCCAAGCCTCCTGACCCAGAGGAGACAACAAGAGTTCTCCTTATGAGGTCTGAAAAGAAGGAGGAGGAAGAGGAGGAGCTGGCCCCAAATGCTGGTTTACAGAGCCCTTCTCATTTCTAATCCTTGGAGATGGGCTCAAATCATCCCTCAAGGTGACCACAGGTTATTTTCTTCCTTCTGCCTCAGTTTCCTGCCACAATTCTGGGAAGAAATTCTTCCCTGTGAGGGTGAGGAGGCCCTGGCACAGGGTGCCCAGAGAAGCTGTGGCTGCCCCTGGATCCCTGGAAGTGTCCCAGGGGAGGCTGTGACCTGGAGGAGACCAGCAGGAACACACCTGCCAGCCAGACCACCCTAAATCTGAGGTTGGAAAGGAGCTGCAGCCCTCCAAAGCTGCCTGCAGAAGTTTGGAGCCCAGGGAGGGGGACAGTGCCAGGCAGGCAGGTGGCAGCTCGGTAGCAATTGCACAGTTGGGCAGCCTTGGAGAAGAGAGCCAGAAGGCCAAGTCATTCCAGCACAGGGAGTGCAGTTAAGTGCTGCCATATGGCTCCTCCAGCAGGGGAAGGAGCACACGGGGAGTGAGGCATCCCACTGCTTTTCCTTGAAAATGAGCTTCCCATTTCTCCTGAAAGCACTGGGAAAAGTTGGTGGAGTTGGCGATTTCAGAGCAGCCAGGGGAAATGAGCCCCAGGGAATGCAGGAATTCCTTGTGGAGAGTCTCTGGTTGTTTGCTCTGCCTCAACCACCCTTGAGGACATTTCTAAGCATGGAAAACCTGAGGTGGATCAGGCAGAGGGAGGAAAAAATCTTATCAAGGGTGGGTGTTAAACCCCTGCCGTGCCAGATGGGGAGGGAGGGAGAAGAAGAGGTTGCTGCTGGCCCAAGAGTGCTTTGACCTGTTGGGAACCACTGTAACCAGAAAAAACAGATTTGAACAGTTTGATTTCCTGCAGGGCTTTTGATAGAAGTCCGGAGGAGAACAGGCAAATATTTTCCAGCAAGGGCAGGAAAAAAACCAGTAGGATTTTCTGCTTCATTTAGCAAATCCATTGCCTTTGTCCCCAGCCTGCCTTAACCCTTTCACCTCCTCTAACATCTCTGCTGTGGGGTTACCAACACAGGCAGTAAACTGGCCTGCTGGCAAAATTTTTGCTTCAGTGCTTCTCTCTTTGCAGATGGAGAATGAAAGGCAAAAAACGGGCAAAAATCAGAGCTTGGGTAGCACAGCTTAGTCATGGATTTGGCACTGCAAGGCTGGACTCAATGATCTTAGAGTGAAACTTCAGTGATTCTAAGAGGGAAAACAGCAGCTTTGATGTCAGAGCTTTCCTCAGCAGAGAGGAGAGCATTTGTGGGAAGATCCTTTGGGGAAGAGCATCCTTTTCTGATCAGGCTCTGGGGAAAGGCTGGGAGCTGCAGCACAGACAGCCGGTGGGTGGGAGGAGGGAAGATGTGGAGCTCTGCAGCAGGGCAGCAAGGAACACGTGTGTTTGGAGGCTGGGGATCTTTGAGGGCTGGAGGGTGGGATTTGCTTGCTTGTAGCACCCGAGATATCACTGGTAGAGGAGGATTTCTTCTTCCCCATACCAGAACCAAACCCCACAGCTCCCAGCCTGTGGCATTGTCCATGTGCTTGGGTTTGAAATCTCAGCTCTGAAATCCCATCAGTGCAGGGAATATCTGCTCTAGCCCTTCCAAAAGGTTCTTTTTTTTTTCAAAAAGGTTTGTCACCAGGGCTGCTGGTCAAGAAGGAAGCTTTCAAACCATGGAAGCCAAGAAAACAGAAGAAAACTAACAACTGGGAACAATTAAAACATCTCCAGCAAGCCATCAGATTTTGGGGACATTCCCAATGCTTCAATGCACGTGACTGGCAGGATCACAACTCCAAACCACAGCTCCCACCATGGACTCCTCCACAGTCAGGCTCAGGGATCACAGAATCCCAGAATGGTTTGTGGTGGAAGGGACCACATCCAGTTCCCCCCCCTGCCATGGGCAGGGACACCTTCCACTGTCCCAGGGTGCTCCAAGCCCCAGTGTCCAGCCTGGCCTTGGGCACTGCCAGGAATCCAGGGGCAGCCACAGCTTCTCTGGGCACCCTGTGCCAGGGCCTGCCCACCCTCACAGGGAACAATTCCTGCCCAATCCCAATATCCCATCCATCCCTGCCCCCTGGCAGTGGAAGCCATTCCCTGTGTCCTGTCACTCCATCCCTTGTCCCCAGTCCCTCTCCAGCTCTCCTGGAGCCCGTACAGGCTCCCTGGAACCTTCTCTTCTCCAGGTGAGCACCCCCAGCTCTCCCAGCCTGGCTCCAGAGAAGAGGAGCTCCAGCCCTTGGAGCATCTCCATGGCTCCCTCTGAACTCTCTCCATGTCCTTCCTATGCTGGACTTGTTCTCCCATCAAGCAAATGCTGGTGCCTGAGCTATATTTTTCCTTCTGCATGTCCAGCTTTCCTCACCTGGCCATGGCTTCACTGCCACCAGTCTCCCATTTGCACTACTGGGACTCTCCAGCCAGGACTGGCACCTGTGCAGGTTTTCCCATGCACCATCTCCACACCCACCTCTCCCTTTGCATTATGAATTTCCAGAACATGCAGCTCCTCTGTCACCGAGTCTGTCCTTTCCCTCTGCCTCCCCCGAGGTTCACATGGTCCCCTGTAATTATTGTGGCCACCACAGGCTCAGCCAGTGGCACAGAAAGCCACTGAGCCCTTGGCAGGACTGTGTGGTCCACGTATGCAGGGTGTGGTTTCACAGAGACTCTCTGCACCAGCTCAGCTTGGCTGGAGAGCTAGGAGAAAATTCCAAAGCTGCCAGGGTGGGAGGCATCTGTGAACATGGGACAGAGGCAGGCAGGACTGGGATGCAGGCTGTGGAGTTTGTGTGGATGGACACATGGACAATCTGCTCTGTTGGCATTCATCCCGTGAGTGTTGAAGTGATTCTCACCTGAGCAAAACATGTTCAGGACACTGTGGGAATTTTAAAACAATTAGCAGCATAAATGTTGGGTTTAAACCTGCTGCTTGTTGCTTTTTTTCCTGCCCCCATTCATCACAGTGTCCTGTCAGTAATTTTTTTTTAAAAAATGAGGGGATGCTCCACCTTGGAGGTTGGATGAGGCTTCCACTGGGGTGGTGGAAAGTGTCAGGGGGTGGAACTGGATGGGCTTTGAGGTCCCTTCCAACCCAAACACTCTGTGATGATTCCATGAGCTGGGAGCTCTCCCTTCTGCAGCAGTGGCACCCAAACCCATCCTCCCGTGGCTCTGTGATCTGCGGGTGGCTGTGCAATCACGGGGAGAGATCCTGGATAATCTCCTTCCACGGCGGAAATATCCCACATATTTTTATCCTTGTTTCCTGTCTGTCAGCCAGTTAATTATCCCTCAGAAGACTTTCTCTGTGAGTCTTTTTTGGGAAGGAAACTTGGCGAGTGCTGCCTGAAAGTCCTTGTCCATTTAAATGAGAACAGTGGAGTCAATTTTAGTACCTTCTGGAGGAAAAGTCTTTTTTCTTTTTTTTCCCCCATTTTTTTGTTTGTTTTTTTTGGGGGGGGGCGGGGGGAGGGGGGTGTTTTTTGTGAGGCTGTGGTTGTTTGTCCCTTGATTTGTGTCAAGCTGCCAGTAAGTTTTCCTGCCTGGACCTTCTCTTCCGTGATGCACATGCAAGCAGCCTTCTCTGCAGGGGGAGTGTGAAGAGGAAACTCCTGAACTCCAGAATATCCATGGATGGACACCTGGGCTTGCTCCAGACCTGTGCTGGGGCCATCCCTCTGCTCTCCCCATCATCAGCCTCCTTAATGGATGTCCTTCAGAAAGTGAAGCATTTAAAAATGCAAACCATTTTTGTTGCCATAGCAACTGCTTTTCAGGAAATGGGGATAAAAGGAGGCTCCCGGGAGGTCAGAGCCGCTTTCTGAGAGGTGCTGGGTGCTGGTGGCAGGAGCACAGGTCACAGCCAGTTGTCCCAGGTCCCAAGGGCAATGGCTTGGGCTTAATTCACAGATACTTCTCGTAGCCTCCACCAGTGGCTCTGAGCAGCCTGGCCTACTGGAAGGTGTCCCTGCCCATGGAATGAGATGGGCTTTAAGGTCCCTCCCAACCCAAACCATTCTGGAATTCCACGATCCCTCAGGCTCCTGCAGTCCTGAGCTGGGGCTTCATGTCAGCCCAACCAGAGGGCTCTCCAGATGAGCAACCAAGACTGAATTTTCTCATGGCTGCCATGTGAAAACACGGGGTGTGGTGGCTGCATCCTTGCTGCTATCACCTGTCCCTTTGCCATGCACTTGCAGGGACCAGACCCCACAGTTCCCAGCTCTTGCAGAGACAGGGGACTCACACAGTGCTCCCCATGCTGTACTTGGGGTGAGACACTGCAGTTCTCTTGTTCAGCATCCCCATCACAGTCGGGGGAACCTGTCCAAACTCCTGAAGCTGCAGAGTCAAGTGGGGAGGCAGCAAAGTGCTGGCAGCAAACCCTCTGCAACCCTCACCTGCTTCCAGAGCCACAGCTGGCAGAGGGTTGAGATGGCTGGATTAATCCCAAGCAGTTTGTGGATATTGTTTTCATGGAGATATATAGGAAAAGTTGGGTTATCCTTTTTAGATGTTGGCAGTTGAAGATGCTGAGCCTGTGGATTCCCTTCTGTGCTGGAATCGTGTGCTGGAAGGGATCAGGGAGGGACTGAGTGTTTCAACACTTCCAGAAGTCCATGCCAAACAAGATGGGTGCTTTGTAATACGTCACCTCTGTGTCCTGAACTCAAATGGCCTCTGGACCAAACACCAGGGAAAGGCTGCCAAGGTTGGCATTGTACTGCTGGAATTGCCCTCCTGCATCTTATCTTTATGGGATGGTGTCTCCTGGTTTGCAGTGATCTCTGTTCATCTTCAAAACCATCATACAGAGCAGGACAAGCTGCTTCCTCTCTGAGGCACCTCAAATATTTGGGGCTTCTCTCCTCCATTCTGGCTCTTGTAGCACCTCCTAAGAAGACAGTTTTCCTAGTGCAGGTTGGTGGAAATTCCCATAAGGCAGAAGAAGGGCATCAAGCCTCGACATCTAATTGATTTGGCTTCTGTCTCTCCACGGGGCTCCACCAGACATTTATTGC
The DNA here is from genome assembly GCA_013400955.1 of Drymodes brunneopygia. Taxonomy (NCBI): domain Eukaryota; kingdom Metazoa; phylum Chordata; class Aves; order Passeriformes; family Petroicidae; genus Drymodes; species Drymodes brunneopygia. The sequence continues at coordinate 78,569 of VZTZ01037395.1, read as the reverse complement.
ACCAAAACTTGCCTGGAGCAACTCCTTGCCTGTCTCCAGGAATTATTTGCAGCCTGGTCTGATGCCGAGGCACAGATAGGCAGAGCTTGGCAGCACTCACACCTTCCCAGGTTAGGGAGTGTGAGTGAATCACAGCAGTGGGATGTGCTGTTTGGCCGTGGGATGTGAGAGGCACAGAGTGATCCTGGTCCTTCACGAGGAGCACGGTGCCCCAGGGAGCTCCTGCAAGGTGCTTTTCAAAGGGTCATCAACTCTCTTTTGCCTCCAAGGTGCTGAGTTTGTGTCTCTCCATCCAGTGGGAATTCCTGCTGAGAGCTGTGAGTGGTCAGGAAGTTATGCCTGAGGAAGGAGATGCTATTGGGGTGGCAGCATCTATGTCCCACCACATGTTCCTGGGAAATTCTCTCTCAGAGAATTCTTATCTGCTTGCTCTTGAGTGAAACCTCCAGCCCCGCAATGCCCAGCCAGGCTTCTATGCCTGCCCTTTTCCAAGGGGTAGCTGCAGCTACACAGATTTGTCCCCAGCAGCTTTTTTAGCCAAATTCTGGCTGATGCCTGCGGGCTTTAATCAATGTACCTGTGGTTAAATACACCCCTATTGGATGTCACCATTTAGCCTTGGAGGGTTTGGGGCGAGGAATTCTTGTTCTGTGGGAATCACAGAATCATTAAGGTTGGAAAAGCCCTCCAAGTCCACAAAGTCCAACCCAGCACTGCCAAACCCACCACTAAAGCATGTCCTCAAAGGTCACATCCACACAGTTTTTGGACAAAAATCAGCAGTGCTGCTGACTTCCAAACAGCCAAGATCCTGCTTTTTTTGCTGCTTGAAACACATGATTCTCCTTTCCTCGCAGGGCAGGGCCAGTTGTCTCTTGGGAGCAGCAATCCATGTTATTGCTCATCACCACCAGCCTGAGGCAGATTTGGTTTGACTTTTAGCTGAGTTTTGGACCTGTTCTAATTTGGACAGGGTGACGTTGGATCTGCCAGAGATGATCTTCACACAAGAATGCATCTTCAGGCATTTGTGCCTGAATGGGGCCCATTAATTTATTTTCCATTTATAGGCCCAGCTTCATGCTCATCTCTAAAAAGCAAAAAGCTTATTAATGGGGAATTTTCTTGCCCAAATGCAGCAGCACTGCTGGCTCCTACACAGAGGTGCTGCCACCCACAGCCTAAGCCATGGGCAGATGTCCAGTCTGAGCCTCTGCCCCTTGGATCTGGCTCCTCCTTAGGCAGAAGGGCTGATTTTAGCCAACGTGAGTTATGACACTGTTTTGAGCAACTGAAAAGCTCAATAAACATCTAACTGATATCACAAGCTTGAATAGATGGAGCCAAAATGACTTTTATTGATAAGGGATTCTTTTTTTTTCTTTCCAATGAAGGGAGCAAACCTGAGCATCACTACAGGAATTTTGGGTATGTGGGAAACAAGATGAACAACAGGATGTGCTCAGGGATTCAGTTTGGAACTGACTTCATTAATACCTTTCCTAATCAGCTGGGCTCACATGGAGGAGCATATGGATCACTTCTGCAGCTGAGATGGGGGAGAGGACCTGGATGTCCCACAGGGAGGATGCAGCGACCTTGGGGCCCGTTAGAAGCAGCAGTGTGAGATGATGTAATGCAGGCAGCGTGTTTGCACCTTTTATCTGTTAATAACATCTCCTTAATCCTTATTAATAAAACTTGGCCCATTTGCTGGACTCTCATCCGTGTGAACTGCCAAAGGAAGAGGAAGTGGGTTAGAAACTGATTGCAGGATGGCTGCAGGCACAGGAAGGTGCTGCTAGTGCAGCCCTGGGAGATGGATTTAGCAGAGAGGGAAGTTTTGCTGCCTCCCTCCGAGCCTTTGATTAGAGCTGGTCCAGCAAATAGCTCGGGGAGAGCAAGCTGCCAGTGGAAGAGGTGTGGAGGAGCACAAAGGGATGCCAAACAATGGGATACTGGAATTAAAAAGCTGCCTGTGGGTACAGCTGTGCCCCACCTTGCAGAGTTCAGTGAGGACACTGCGCCACAAGATGGGAAAGTGGGCTGGGAATCCATCAGTCCTTCAGTGATGCCATGGAAGCACTGCCATTCCCAGCCAGGAAAACCACTGCCCTGGTGTGAGGGCACGCCTGGGGCAGGCTGAAGGCTGGCAAGGAGGAGGTGATTGCACCCTGCTGGTTTCACTTTGGCAGCCCAACACCTGTGCCCGCCCTCGCCTGCGAGCACGGACATCTCCTCCAACCGTCTCGGCTGGCTCCATCTCCAGCCTCTCCAAACCTGTCATCTCCCTGTTTGCTCCCTCCCCAGCTTCCCACACAGGAGCATCCTAAGGCTGTCTAGGCAAGGAAATGATCCTACTGGTTTTTGTGAGGTTGGGGCAATACTGGAGTAATTAAATCACGTAATTTGGTGCTCCCAGTGCCAGAAGTAATGCTGGAGCATCCCTGCCCTGGTGGGATTGCTCTCTGCAGGAGGTTTGGGATCAGGACTGCTCACCCTTTGCCTTTGGGGTGAGAAGTGCACTCTCAGCAGTGCTTGGGAATGGTGCTTGGCAATTCCCTCTGCCCCGTGGGCTTTCCCACAAAGTGCAATTGTGATTCCTTGTTGCTGTTGGAGGGAGGGTCTAATTTTTCCAACATGCAGGCACCAGATATTGTGTTCAGCTCAAAGGTGGTAATGTAAATCTCTTGGTTTTTTTGCACCAGGGTTATTACCTTAATCAAATACTTGTTTACAACACATGTTGGCAGATACAAGCTTTTGACATAAAGTAATTCACCCCTGGCATGTAATGTTCAACGGGATTATTCTTCAGAGTAACTGAGCCTCCTTTGCCCAGGAGGTTGTGGCTGCCCCTGGATCCCTGGAAGTGTCCAAGACCAGGCTGGACAGGCTTGGAGCAGCCTGGGATAGTGGAAGGTGTCCCTGCCCATGGCAGGGAGTGGAACTGGGTGATTTTTAAGATCCCTTCCAACACAAACCATGCTGTGATTCCATGATTCAGTCTGAGATGGGAGAATGAGGATGTAGCTGGGTCTGCATGGCCAATGGACACTTCTAAGTAAAGAACTTCACTCTGGAGAGGCAAAAGCTGTTTCCTTAGGAAAAAATTTACCAGCAACTTCTGGAAGCAAATGGGGGATTTCTGTGCTTCAGGATACACAGCTAAAGGATGCACTGCTCCAAGACACTGATTATTCCTCTGTTTAAGACAAGGCATGGAAAAAAAAAAAAAAGGAGTTGCAATCTGCCCTGGATGGATAAAAGTGCCTGTACAGACAACAGGTCATGAGTTTTAGGAGGTCTCATGTTTATCTCATCAGGTCCTGACACAGGAGAGCAGAAAGGAACCTCCTGGCAATGGAAGTCTCTGGGTTCTGTGCTTGGGCTGACACAGCTGCACAGATGTGGTCAGACTGCGCAGGAATTTGGGGAAAGCTGTGTTTCCTGAGCTCTTCCTAGACTGTGCTTGCTTTTAAGCCCATCTCCTGGCAATGGACACCTTCCTCCTTGCCACAGGATTGTGGGGAGATAACATTTTAACATGTTAACATTTCTCTGCAGGGCAGCTGACCGATGTCCCCATGTAGTGCTGGCTGAGCTGGGCGCTCTGTGGCTTCCCCACGCTCCGGAATTTTGGTCTTCCCCCAGTTCCTGTGCCAAAGATGCTCTCCATGGCCTCATCCTCACCGTTTCCTATGAGGATCCCTCTCCCTGGCCCTGTGAACAGCAGAGAGTACATCCCTTGTTTAATCTGGTGCCCTCTCAGTGATGGGGCCAGCACCAGGATCACCTGGATGAGTCCCCGGGGTCACAGAGGGACAGAGCTGCTGTTTGCAGCCACTGCTCGGCTCTCCTGGCTGAAGGGAAGTGCCCCAGCAGTGATGGATGCAGAGCAGCAGCCTTGTGACCATGACACATCTCGTTAGTCAGCTCCCAGGGAGGGGAGGATGGGTTTGCAGGAGGATTTGAGCTCCATGGGAGCTGGATGCCGGTGGGGAGCAGGGATTAGGAGCTGGAGACGTGATCCCACTCTGACTGCATGTGTTCTCCATGGTGCTGACTAAAGTGTGGCAAAGGATCCAGCAGGAATCCTGTCCCCAGTGTGTGCTTTTCCACAGCCTCCCAGGCTTGGGAGCACCACCAGGCCCTCAGAGTCCCAGGGGCTTGGCAATGAATTCTCATTTTTGGTGTCTTGCTGGACGCGTTGGCCCCTATCCCTGCCTGAGGTTCCTCACCTGCTGCAGCCTCGATGCCAGGGGCATTTTGGAAGGTTTACCTTTGGAGGTTTTCCCCTCTGTGTCATTCCCACCAGGTGAAGGTGGAACCTTTGTGCCTTTCCTTCTCCCTCATTTTCTTCATGGGATCTCAGACTGCTGACAGCTGAGGGTTTGAGGGTGATGGAGGAGAGGAGGCAGCAGCAGGGTGCGAATGGATTTGTGCTGCCCCACGTCTCAGCCATGCTCCTGCCTCTTGCCCAAGAGCTTTCCTGTGGGAAACTGCTCCCAAGAGGAGCCTGCAGGGCTGGTGCCTGCTGGGATGGGAGGGAATTGTCTGTCCCTTGTGGTGACGGGAGGCTGCAGGAATACAACAGGGAACGAGGCTGCCTCCAAGCCCAGATGAATGGTGAAACCACGGAGTTGAGACACGAGGCCATGGTGTTACCTGCTGGAAAATGTTCATCCTGAGCCCTGGCCGAGCTGCCAGGCAGGAGCAGCCCGTGCCAGGCTCTCACAGCTCTCTGTTGCCCTGGCTGTTGGGATTGTTGCCTCCAGCTTTTGGCTTCCAGCTTGGATGTTCTCCTGAGCAGACCTGATGTCTCTGCCGTGAGTTTATCCAGCTGTTATCAGCAGATGCCCATCCTTGGTGACTCAGGCCCTGCTCCCTGACCACATCCCCTTCTCACTGTCCCCACCCACCACAACTGAGTCACTTGGCCTCCTGTCACGAGCCAGGAGCTCTTCCTTCAGTCAGGCATGGAGACATTTCTGGCCCAGTCTGATGCAAACCCTTCCCGAGTTCCTTTCCCCCGGCAGGCTCTGGGGTGGGAATTTGCTGCCTGTCACCAGGCTGGCCCTGGCCTGCACACTGCCCACATCAGATGTACCCAGAACCTCTTTCTCCCTTAGTGCATCTCCAGCAGTTCCCCACAGGGACCAGTCCAGCCCAGTGTCACCAGCACTTGCCAGTCTTGGCTGGTTTGTGTTTCAGATGTGACTTGTGAAGGTGGGAGCTGTGAAAACCCAGTGCTCAAAAACCTTTCCCATCTGAGCATCCTATAGCTGCAGGAAGTGACTTTCTGGTGTTAACCCACAAAAACAGCATTTTCAGCTGCTCAGGGAGGGAATTTTAGCATGAGAGGAACACTTGCACCCAATTTCGGGCTATCCCTGTCCCTCTCTACCCCATTAAATGTTGATGCAATTTCATCTTTCTAGTCTCTTTCTGAAGCCCTGTGGTGGAACTTCCTGGCATGGGATGGCCGTACTCTGGATAAAAACATCAACCTCTCTGTAGAGCTATAAATAAGGTGATTTTTCACGTGGGTGTCACTGCCCTTGATCTGGGGAAAGAGGAGCAGGCAAAATCCAACCCCCTCACCCTTTCCTTGGGGAAGGAGTGTGGTGTGTGTGTATGATCCTGAGCTGGGAAAAGCTGGCTCCAACCTTGCTTTAGTCATCCTGAGTGAGCAGGCACAGCCCCTGCCTCTCCTGAGGTCAGCCCCGGTGAAGGAGGAAGATGGGTAGCAGCTGAGCCTGGAATGTGATAAATACCCCTGCACACCCTCCCAAATGTTGCAGGCAGGCTTGGAAACCCTGGGATCCTGTTTCTTGTTCAGACAGGATTGCTGTTCCTCCCCCTGGCAGCTGACAGGGTGGGCTGGCTGCCTGCCCTCGTCCCCTCCCTCAGGGGTACAAAGCCTCTGCCAGGCAGAGAGCTGCAGTTCAGTGGCCCAAGCACCCTCCTCAGTGGCCCATCTTGTAGTGGGAGCACTGGTTAGGAGCTCTGGGCCTGGATGGACGCTTTGTGCTGTCCCTGACTGATGCCAGGAGGAAATCCTCCCGATGGAAACACCTTTCCATCAGGAAAGGCAGGCTGATCATCTCGTCACTGCCTCATTTACCTGGTGCTGACATGCTCCCTTCACTGCCTCCCCTTCTCCTCCTCCTCCTCCTCCTCTGCGTCTATCTAGTCCATCCACAGCTGCATCTCCCATTTCACCTTTTCAGTGCCCTGCTGCATCCCAGAGGATTGTGAATTCCCTTCCTGGCAGCCCGAGATGCTCCCTGGGCCTGCAAGGGCTTTGCAGATGTGTGTGAGCACCTCCTCACTGCTGCCAGAAACCACTGGGCTGTCCCTCCTGCAGGAAACAACAGGATAAATCCCCTGTTTTGGTTTCCTGCTGGAGCAGGATGGTGCAGTATCCCTCCAAAAAGCAGCTGTTTAGCTCCAGAAAGATGACACGGGAGTGGGATTGTTCCAGAGTTTTTGGAGGCTGGAGGGTGACAGAGTTGTGCTAAACCAATCATTGCTCAGAAATGTCCTTTGTTTTCCTGGTGGGTTTTTTTCCCCCTCTTTCTCCTCAGTTTCCCTCATAATGAGGTGCTGCAGGCTCCAAAGGATCACAGGATTGCCTTTCCCAGGCATGGATGCTGGAATGACCATGAGCTCAAGTCCATCTCATGCCTGCTGAAGGTTCCTGGAGCAATTTCTTCCCTTGGGAAATGAGCCTGAATTCCCAACCCTGTACCATCAGGGGACAACACTCAGAAGAGAACACTGAGGGCCACAGAGTCACCTCAGCTTTCAGAAGCCCAACTGCCCTCGGTGTCAAAGCAGCAGCTGAGTCACTTGTGATTCACCCAAAGCCTCAAGCAGAGCAGAGTAATAAATAAATCTCAGTTTCTCTGTCCCCAGCTGGTGCTGTCACCTCTCCTGAACTCCCTCCTCACCTTGCACTCCCTGGAGGGAGGAATGCACGTGGAGGAATGCTCCAGATTGAGATGTTTCCAGGAAAGGGACATCCCTTGGCCACCTGGCTGGCACTCCAAGTGGGAAGAAGGGACAGGGTGCAGGGAATTTGGCTGGGAATCCTGCACCACTCACTCCTTCCTGCTTGTGTCATGGCAGGAAGAAGAAATTTACAGCCTGGTGCTGCACGGCTCAGTGAGAAGCAGAAATACAGGCTGGGTGGGGAATGGATGGAGAGCAGCCCTGAGGGTAAGGACTTGTTGAGAAGCTCAGCAGGACCCAGCCATGTGCATCTGCAGCCCAGAAAATCCATCCCTGTCTGCTGGGCTGATCCCACAGCATGGGCAGCAGGGAAGGGGGGATTCTGCCCCTCTGCCCTGCTCAGGTGAGACCCCACCTGCAGAGCTGCCTCCAGCCCTGGGGTCAAAGAAGGAGTGTGGAGAGAGTCCAGAGGGAGTCACAGAGATGCTTCAAGGACTGGAGCCCCTCTGCTCTGGAGCCAAGCTGGGACAGCTGGGGGGGCTCACCTGGAGAAGAGAAGGGAAGGATCCAGGGAGAGCCCAGAGCCCCTTCCAAGGCCTAAGGGGCTCCAGGAGAGCTGGAGAGGGACTGGGGACAAGGGCTGGAGGGACAGGACACAGGGAATGGCTTCCACTGCCAGAGGGCAGAGATGGGATACTGGGGAGAAATCCCTCCCTGTGAGGGGGGGGAGGCCCTGGCACAGGGTGCCCAGAGAAGCTGTGGCTGCCCCTGGATCCCTGGCAGTGCCCAAGGCCAGCTTGGACAGGACTTGGAGCAACCTGGGACAGTGGAAGGTGTCCCTGCCCATGGCAGGAGGTGGCACTGGATGATCTTTAAGGTCCTTTTCAACCCAACTCATTCTATGACTTTATGGGTCCAAAACTTGCTTGCAGGGCAAACTGGGGGGGATTTTGGAACAGGGAAGTTGCAGCTCTCTGTGTCTGCTGGGCGTAGCTGCACACACAAGTTCTCTGCAGAAGAGGAAGCTGGTGGGAAGAGCCCTGCCTGGTGCTTTGCAGAGCAGCTGGGTGAGGTCTCGGCTTGGCTCGAGCAGCTGGGTGTCCTTAGAGCCTCTCCTCACCCAGGAGTCCCTTGGGAACCAGCAGTGGGATCAAAACATACTGAGGTGTTTTCCTACAGCTGCACTGGCCAGGCTCACCACTGAATTCATTGAGATTCAGAGCCTTGGCTAAAAAAGAGCAATTTCCATGAGCAAAGCATGATTTACTCTTTGCCTGAATAATCTGGAAAGGAAGGAAGGCAATCCTTTGGGGAAATGGGCTATAAACAGTAATGGTCCTTCAGGAGGACCCAGGAATTCAGGCAGGTGGCACGAGAGCAGCTCTTTTCCCGGCTTTGCTCTGGAATTGCAGGGCCTGGCTGTGCCTGGTGCTGATTTTCCAGGCTGGGGCAGGGCTGGGCTGGGCTGTGGGATCAGGGTGGTTCATGTACAGCCCAAGAGCATCTCCACACCTGAGCCAAAGGAGCACTCTGCGTTCATGAACCTTCATTCCTGGTTTTGCTTGCAAGCCAGGAGCAGTTCTCACAGCCAAGTTTTCCCAACTCCCTCTGGCCTTCATCATCCTTTCCCTTCCTTTCTGTGGCACTGGGACAATGTTCTTCCCTGGATGCATTTCCAGGGGGTGTCTCCGGTGCACCACCAGGGACACTGGTCAGGACATTCAGTGAGATACCAGGATTGCCCCCTTCCCCTTGGAGCTGGGAGTTCTTGCCAAGGCTTTGAGGAGCAGAATGGGATGCCCAGCCCTGCCTTTGTCCCAGCATCAGGAGGAGCTGCTCTGCCAGTTTGAGGCACCCCTGGCTCACCCAGAGCTCTGGGACAAAGCTCCCTTTCACCTTGGAGCATCCAGAGAACATAATGGGGCAGCAATTACTGCTGCAAGCTCAGGCCTGGTGGATGGGTGGCCAGGAGCCAGAGATTGTTAATCAGGCGTTTTGCTGCTGGGATTTTGCTGCTGTGCAGGAATTTGCTTGCACCAGGGGGGCTTTGTGTCTGGCTGAGCTGCTGGGAGGCTGCTGGGAGCCGTGGCCCAGGAATGTGTGGGGCAGGAACAAACCAAAAGCTCCTGCTGAGCTGATCCCATGTGGATTTTGGGTCAGGATGAGCTTTTCCCAGAGACAGGGAGGAGGTACCAACTCCCCTCTTGCAGGGATGCGATTGTACATTCTTGCATTTACCAAATGGTCCCTCGGGCTGCTGGTCCCTCATTCCCAGATCCTTTTGCTCCATCAGAGTTTGGGCTGGAAGGGACCTTAAGGCTCATCATGTTCCACCCCCTGCCATGAGCAGGGACACCTTCCACCAGGCCAGGTTCTTCCAAGCTCCTTCCAACTTGGCCTTCGACACTTCCAGGGATGGGGCAGCTCCTCTGGGCAGCCTTTTCCAGGTTCTCCCCACCCTCATGGAGATTTCCCATGAAGAGGAATCTGAGCACTGAGGCCAGCTGGAAGAAGGTCTGACTGTGCTCCAAAGTGATGCCCAGGCCAAGCCATCCCTGCTTGCTCTGCAGTTTATATGGGAACTGCTGCGTGTGATAATCAGGGAGGGCTGTTTGGTGCTTCCCAGCAGCTGGGGAGATCCTGAAGGACATTCCTGCTCGTGGGATGTGAGAAGGGGTGTCAGGACCCCTTGGTCAAGGTAGGATGGGATCTGGTCCCCCCAGCACCCTCCTTCAGCAGATCCTTGTCTTGTCCTGGCCAACATTTTTTGTTCGGTTGCAAAATAAAAAGAGACCTGGAACTTCTCCCACACGGAAGGAGCCCTGAAGCTCAGATTTCCACTGCCACCTCCTGCCTCTTTGGGTTAAAACCTGAGCTCCTGCCCTTGCCCTCCCCACCAGGCTGCTCCAGTTGGTCACAAATGTGTGAGCAGCTGGGGGCAGTCCCAGCCCCGGGCTGAAACCCGTGGGAAGGGAAAACAGGAGATGGGGCAGAGGAGGGAAGTGGAAGAGCAGGAGGGTGCCAGACACCCAGAACTGCAGCCTGCTCAGGAAATGGGCTCTTGGTTAGGCAGCTCCACACAGCTCTAATTAAATTACGGGATTAGAGCCATCTCATTCCTCACTCATCTGCTGCCAAGTGCTCGTTCAGTTCCAAGGGAGTGCCCTCCATGAAAGGGAAAACTGCCCGTGGAGTCGCTCCCTGATTGCACTGCATTGCAGATGGGCTCTCTGGAGCGTGCCATTCCCTGTGGCCTCCTCTGATCCCTGGCTGCAGGACTGGCAGGAAGATTTTGGGATGGATAATCCCCTGCTTGCAGCTCTGGGCGAGCCCTGCAAGGGGGGCAGTTGGTGGAGAGCGTAAATTTGCAGGATTTTCTAAGATCATGAGATCACGGAATCATCAGCAAGGTTGGAAAAGCCCTCTAAGCTCGAGTCCAACCACTAAGCCGTGTCCCCAGGATGCCCTGTAAACATCACGAGGTCTGCAACTGAGAGAAAGGGAGGAGAAAGTGCATGGGAATCCCTGGATAGGGGAGCAGGGAACAAGGCTTTACCCTCTAAAGAAGCACAACCAACCTTAAAACAAAAAAACAACCCAGCAGCCAGCAGCAGAAGGAACTGCAGGGCCCGGAATGCAGTTCCCTTCCATTTTTTTTATTGGCAGAAGATATAAATTTCCCATCCCATGGCAGACCCGGGCCGTGCCCACGGATTAGAGAGAGATTTGGGTGGTTTCTCAGCTTACATTTTGGCACTGGTTTTCTTTCTGTTGCTTCACAGAGAAGTTTCCAGGCAGACCTGGAGCTAAGGGAAAGGCCCCTGTCCTTCCACCAAGATCCTGTCAGTTATCACCACATTTTGGGGAGCTGGGTAACCTGGTTTGGTGAAGAAAGGTCCCTTTGATGTGGCCCATGTGCAGAAAAACACCACAGGAGAGCTGGAGAGGGACTTTGAATAAGGGCCTGGAATGACAGGACACAAGGAATGGCTTCTCACTGCCAGAGGACAGGGATGGATGGGATAGTGGGAAGGAATTGTTCCCTGTGAGGGTGGGCAGGCCCTGGCACAGGGTGCCCAGAGAAGCTGTGGCTGCCCCTGGATCCCTGGCAGTGCCCAAGGCCAGGCTGGACACTGGGGCTTGGAGCAGCCTGGGACAGTGGAAGGTGTCCCTGCTCATGGCTGGGGTGGAATGCGTAGGTCTTAAAGGTCCCTCCCAACACAAAGCATTCTGTGATCCCATGAACACAGCTCTTTGAAACATGCCTACCCTGTTATCCTCAAATTCCCACTCCCCAGTCACTGGAGCAGATAAAACTGGGATTTCCCTTGCTTGTTGTTCAGTGTGAAAGCCCATAAAGGTTTTCCTGGTAGTGCTGCTGCCACAGGACCCGTGGCATGGATTTCACCTTGACTGTCTCCCCCTTTCAGTCACTTTGTTGCCTCATTACTCTTGGAGAAGCTGTTTTTCCCCATTTTCTGCTTTCCTGGCTGGAGGCGTAGGATGTCTTAGTTTTAATTTACTCCTGGACAAGATCTCAATGTGCAGAAGAAAGAAAGTCTGAGAAAATCCTCCCTGAGGAGCAGCATCTTCCTACAAACCCCGTTTCTCCCTGGAGGTGGTTAAACTGCAGCTGGATACAGCAGCTGCATCTGGCTGGCCCTACCTTTGAACAAGTGGCCTCCAGGGATCCTGTCCCATGGAATCGCTCTGGTTTGGTGATCCCAGGCTCCTGCAGAGTCACAGTGCTCCCTGTTCTCCCCCCTCCCCAGCTCTGCTGGCCCCCAGCAGTGCCCCAGTGAACCCATGGCATCCCTAACCCTGCCCAGATCCCCCCATGCAGAGGGGTTTGGAGCCAGGAACAAATATTTACCTTGCCCAGGGTTTGTGCTAGGGAATTGAGGGAGCGGAGCCGAGAGGGGAATGGTGAGGGGAGCTGTTTGCTTTTCAAACCAGACCAGCAAGTGCCTGTGGAATTACCTGGATGCCAGAGGATATCCAGCCATAAATCTCATTAACAGCACCCTGCAGATGTGATGGAAGGGAAATAAAAGGAGACAAACGAGGAGGGGGACGGGTTTGGAATGATAAAGAAAGAAAAGGGGCGAACCCTGGTTTGCAGCCGGAGGTTTTTGTGGGAAGGGCTTCAGCTCTGTGAGGAAATCAGCTGCAACGGCTCTGGCAGGAATGGCTCTCCAAGTGAGAGCTCTTCTTGCAGAATACCCATGATTTGCATCCGAAATAAATCGGCTCAGGAGCAGCTATTCCAGGAGCTCTCCCTGCCAGGGCAGGAGCGGGGAAGTGCAGGGAGAGGAATTCAAAGCAACAGCTGCCTTGGAGAAGGGAAGTGATCCAAAAGGTTGGAGGGCACATTTCCATGCCTGCTCCCTTTGTGGCAGAATAGCCAGGCTTTGTTTTTCATGGAATAGTTTCAGTTGGAATGGACCTAAAGACCATCTCGTCCCATCCCCGTGCCATGGGCAGGGACACCTCCCACTGTCCCAGGCTGCTCCAAGCCCCAATGTCCAGCCTGGCCTTGGGTACTGCCAGGGATCCAGGGGCAGCCACAGCTTCTCTGGGCACCCTGTGCCAGTCCTCACCACCCTTTCCATTTGTTGCTTTTCTTGCCCTGTCTCTGATGCAGGGGCAGTGTGCTGTCCCCATATCCCAAACCCAGACACTCTGACCCTGGAAATTGCTCTGGGAAGGGCTGGGAGCTCTGAGAAATGGAAACACCTCTGTTTGCAGAGCAAGGGTGGGTTCCAAGCTGCCTGTGCCCACTCCAGGCTCTCCCAAGGCTTTAAAATCTTCCTGCTGCTTGCCAGGAGCACCTAATGGCAAATGGAGCGGGGACAAAAGGCCAGCTGCAATCACAGCCTCACGGGAGGATACTCCCAGCACTTCCCTTCCTCTAGAGGACTGGCACTGGCTTTATCAGGTGCCTGGGCCACCCTCCACCCCCGCAAGATGCCAGCATTCCCAATTTTCCAAGCAGCTCCAGCCTCTCCTCCATCTTCTGCTGGCAAGGTGAGAAATCCGCCTCGGGCAGGCTGTTCCCCCGAGGAGGAGCGTGGGAGGAGTCTTTCAGACAACAAGGCACGTTTCCAGCTCTCCAAAATCCACTTCCCAGCCACGCTGATCCCCAGGCTCCATCCTCACCACACGTGCCTGTGGCATGAGGCGCTGGGAAACGCAAACCACAGCTCCGCCACTCCTGGGTTTTGCCCAAATGGGGAAAAGGGGCTGTGGAAAGCTGCTGCAGAGCTCCTGCTGGGCAGGAAAACTGCCTGGAAGGGTCCATTCATGCCAGGAGAGGGCACGTAGTGCTCTGAACAAGCCGAGGTGATGCCCAGATCCACACTGGCCATCTGTTCCCCCCAGGACAGGGTGTCGTTCCAGGGCACTGGAAACCAGTGTCACATCCAGCCCTCTGCTCCTGGTTATCAGCTGGTGACAAGGGCTGCTGGCAGCAGCAAAGCCAGCATCGAAAATCTGCGATCCAAGCTCTCCTCTGCTGCTTGTTCCAGGTCACCTGCAAGGCCACACAGAGCTTGGGAAGTGGCTGAAAGCTGATGGTTATACCCAGGAGAGCCAGAGATCGTGGCAGTCACTGCTTCAATTCCAAAAGATTTCAGGGAGGAGGAGTAGGACAACAGAGAGGGGACAGGTCTGGCTTGCCCTTGATTTTTCTTTCCTGGTGTAGTGACATTTTGCTGAAACATCAGCCTTTTTCTTAAACAGTGAGTGCTAGAAAATATTTCAGAAAGCCTTCCTTGCCAGTGTGCTGTTCCTTTCCAAATCTCGTGCCTTCCCGATCTCCCAAAATAAACTGCTGTGCCCACAGGCAGCCATTGCTTTGGTAGCCCAAGCTGCTGTGGATGAAAACACGCTGGACCATCAGCCAGGCTGCTCCTGGCTACCAGAAATCCCTTGGGACTGGCAGCATCCAGTATTTATGGTTTCTGTCCTGGCATGGAGTGACGTGGCAAGGAGGAATGGCTTCCCACTGCCAGAGGGCAGCGTTGGATGGGATTTTGGGAAGAAATTCCTTCCCTGTGAGGGTGGGGAGGCCCTGGCACAGGGTGCCCAGAGCAGCTGTGGCTGCCCCTGGATCCCTGGAAGTGTCCAAGGCCAGGTTGGACAGGGCTTGGAGCAGCCTGGGATAGTGGAAGGTGTCCCTGCCCACGGCAGGGGGTGGCACTGAATGGTTTTGAAGGTCCCTCCCAACCCAAATCTTTCGATGATGATGATGATTGATGATGATGATGATGATGATGATGATGATGATGATGATGATGATGATGATGATGATGATGGGTTTCTGATTTTTTCCAGCCTTGAGGGCTGGGAAGTTGACTGTGCTGAAAGTCTGGGTAAGAGCAAGTTCAGGGAAAACACCTTTAGGAAAACATCTTTAAAGCGTTTTGTTGATGCTTCCAGTCAAGCCCGAGGGGGCTGATATGCAGCTGAGGAGAGTTTCCGTTGTTTTCCAGCTCCTCCAGGGCCGCTGCAGGCAGGCAGTCTTCAGGAAAGCCGTTCGGAATTGACTTCCAAATGAGAGTAATTAAAGCAAACGAGGCCTTTGCAGCGAAGAGCTCCCGGCTGGATGATGCCTTCGGCTCAAGGTAATTGTCCCAGGGCAGCTCTCACACTGTGGTGGGGATGGGATAGCTGAACACTCCACAGGCTTCTCCCTCCTTCCCATTTTCCCATTTCCACGTGGCTGGGATGTCCTTGTCACCCTGACCCACTCAAAGTGACTTCTACCTGAGCCTGCCTGCTCTCACTCAGCTGCTGCCAGGGTTTTGAGGAGATTTAGTGTCCCCCACACCCCTGGAGGTTGAGAGCAAGGTGGGATTTGAAGTCCTGGAAACTCTGGAGTGTTGATTTCTTTCTCCACCGAAAACCAGAAGCCAATTTTGCAACCTCGGCGCAAAGCAAGGAGAAGAAAGCATGAAATGGGGCAAGAACTGCCAATTTCACAACAATTGTCAAGAAACAGTGAACTGAAATATCCCCTTGAACTGGAATATCCCCTTGAACTGAAATATCCCCTGAGGGTGGGGGAAATGTGAAGCCCAAGCAGTTGTCACTGGTTTTTAACCTGCGAGTCACACATTGCATCCCTCCTTGGGGATGTTTCTGCTCCTCCAACACTTCCTGACCTTTCCCAAAATGTTCTTCCACCCCCAAAAAGGGATCAAGGGGCTTTGCCACGCCTCAGTTCATCTTCTCACCTTTGCTACTGTTGCTTTCCCTCAAAAATTATCACTGTCACCGTTTGTAGGGGAGACTTTTGCTTGTTTTGGTGCCCGGTGCTGGCACCAGAGCCCACCCCTAGCTCTGAGGGGTTTTATCAGCCCCCTGCACACTCAATGCCCTTGGCCAAGGTGGAGGAGGGACACTTGAGATGGGATGTCAGGAAAAATTCCCTCATGGAAAGCCTGGCCAGGTGGAATGATCATCCCTGGAAGTGTTCAGTGTGTGGATGTGGCACTTGGGGACATGGTTTTGGTGGAGCTGATGATCTTTTTCCACCTTTCCTCTTCCTTCTTCAGCTCCCTATTTTTAAATCCATGCTCTGAAGTCCTCTCCTAAACACTGCTGCTTTCCTGGATTTGTGGAGTTGTACTTTCACTGCTGCTATTTTTTTTTTGGAGGGGGGGTGGGGTGGGGAGGGAAATGTGATAAAAGGAAATAGAAGGAAAGGTTTCTCATTCTGTTCTTTTTTTAAAAAATTTCTTTTTTATTTTCTTAAAGCCAGAAATGAGAAAATGGAAAATAGAAAAGAACATGAAAATGCCCCAATTCTTTCAAAATAGCTCCTGGGTAATTTCCACCCTCAATCGCAGATTTTGTGCGTCACTAAAAGAAACATAAACTGTGAATCTCCTGTGGAACAGAGGGGGATTTTCCTTTGTCCACGTGCCTTGGGCACTGACCTGAGGATGTGGGGAGGCTTTCCCTGAGCTTTGGTGGCTTTGAAAGCCCCGTTGTTCCTGCACAGGGATCCTTTATGCTGATCCTGCACATTCTGTGGGCATCTGTCAACAGGGGAGGGGGGAATTGCTGAAATGGGTAATAAAGGAGATGAAAACAATCCATGCTGGCCTCTGGATAATAACCAGCTGATATTAAGCCTAAGCCCAGCTGAAAACAGTTAATAATAAATGGGCATTAATTAAAGCTAAATGACAGGGGAAGGTGCAGGCTTGGCTCTCAATCCAATTAGAGGCCTGTAATTCGTAACGGGGAGAATCTGTCCGGCCTGTGATCAAATGATCAAAGGCTGGGGAAGCAGCAGCAGGGCTGTGTTGGGGTTTAGAGGATGCCTGGACAGGGAAGAGGCCAGAGGAGGATTAAGAGAGATCTGTGGCCAGACAGCTCATTTAGGTTTGCCACACACCCAGAGCACCGAGCTGAGCTGTGGGCCCAGAGGGTTTGGGACGAGTCCTGATGGGAATAAGAATTCATTGGAGACCCCTCATAGGGAAAGGGCAAAACTGAGCCTGGTCCAAGGCCAGATCTGACTGTGATGTGCTGTGTGCATGAGGAGAGAGAGGCAGAGTTGCCCTCGAAGTTTTAGGGCAACTAAAACTGCCCTAAAAAAACCCCCTAAAACTGGCCCTGACCAAACCCTTGGCCAGGGAGGAGTTGGGAGGTGAGGATGTGATCCAAGAAGGAGGGGGACAGGCCACCAAGGGTCACTGAGCTGCTGGGAGGGCTCCTCTGAACCAACAGCTCCAGGCTGCTCACACACTGCAGGGTAAAGAAGCTTTGGAACGTGCCATCTTCCCAACACCAGCAGTGAGGAAAAATACAGCGTTTTGAAAACTCGGGGTGTTTAAGGCACACGCAGACCTTCAGATGTGTCCCACAAAGGAGAGATAGCACCAACAATATCCAGAAAAGGCTCTTCTGATCCAAAGAAACTCCACATTTGCTGTTTTTCCTCCTGATCCAGTGTGCAGTTTAGGACTAAAGGGAATGTGCTCCCTCAGGAACAACCATGGGGAGTTTTTGGTTGAATGCCATGAGGACAAAGCGTTTTTGGCACTCGGGCTCAGTACAGCCCGGCCTCACAAGCACCCACCGAGGAGACTGAGAAGGGTGCTGCACTTTGGACTTGTCCCCTGTGAAATTTCCCTCCTGATCCATGTGGAGCTGGGCAGGGATCCCTCCTGGAGCAGGGATGGAGGTGTCGGGGCTGGCTGGGCCCAGAACGACCCCAGAGGAAGGAGCCACGGAAAAGGAGCTGGCAAAGCCTCGTCTGCTGGGCTCAGCTTTGCCAGGAGCAGGAATTCCAGGCGTGTCCCTGCAGGCAGAGCAGGAGGGATGCTCCACACACCCAGCAAGGCTGGCTTTGCTGCAGCACAAGGGAGCCCTGACTCCCCAAACACTGATGCAGTCATGGAGAATGAGCTGAGCCCAGAAATATCCTGATTATCCCTTTCCAGAGGAATCCATGTGTGCAGAATCGCAGGATGGTTTGTGTTGGGAGGGGTTGTAGAGATCACTTCATTCCAACTTCCCTGCCATGGGCAGGGCTTGTTTCCTGCTGCCAGGCCTGGGCATGCTGAGAGCAAGGGCAATTTTGTGGGATGCTCAGTTGAGGTTTAATAGTTCTGGAAAGAAACCAAAACCCTTCTGTCCTCAGAGGGGCAGTGGATCCCCCCCAGTTCCCTCAGGACTGGCACCTTTGAGAGCAGGACCTGATGTCTCAAAGAACACAGCTCTGTTTTGAATTTCTGCCACTTCAATCGTGGACTATCCTGAGCTGGAAGGGACCCACAAGGACCTCCGAGCCATGCAGTATCAATGTTAAAGACTTCAGCAGGATGATGGGGTCCTGTTGTGTAGGAAACTGCTTTCAATCCATTCAGCTGTATCCAAGATGATTTCTTCCCCTTCCTGACCTGCAGTCATTATTCTGGAAAAAAAATTCTGTAGATGCTCCGGCAGGAGGAATAAAAATAGCTGAGCCGACGAGCCGGCCTCCCTGGCAGTACAAACACTTCCAAGTGCTCACAGAACAGGGAAAATGAAGCCTGTAGCAGGAAACAGAGGGAATCCCTACACAAAAGAAGGAAATTTGGGAAGAATGACTAATCTAGGAGAGGAAACTAGGTGCTGTGGCTGGCTGCTAGCACGGCAAGTGTCTCTCAGAGCATCAGTGTACCTGTGGAGCAGGGCACAAGTCCTGGGACAGCTGACATTCCTGGAGGAGCAGGGCTCCTGTGATCCCCCAGGGGGTTTAGGGACAGAGGTTTTGAGGGTCAGGTGGGGTGGGATGAAAACAGGGAATGCCTTTCCATGAGAAGTGCTGGCACCTGGGTGACATCGAGGTGATTTATGAGGGAAGCCCAATTAAGGCTGCCAGTGCTGGGAGCTGTTTTTCCCAGGAGGAATGATGACAGCAGCAGAGCTTGCTGGCTCCTGCAGCCTCCTGTGGGTGCTTGCAAGAGGCACCAAAGCACCCACAACGAGCAGAGACACCTCTGATGCATTTTCCCCATCCCATCCAACCCCTCCATGGTGTCAGCAGAGCTGCCCTCCCTCCCCAGGGCTCTCCACCCTTGGAATTCCAGGGGAGGGAAGCTGTGGGGCTTCAGCTTGGGCTTTAGCCACAATTATTCAGGGGAATGCTTTGTGCTGGTGGTGAACAAGGGCTCATACTACAGAGGTGACTTGGCTGCAGGCCTTGCCCGCTTTGAGGAAGTGGGAGAAGAGATAAGAAAATGAGAGAAGCTGGAAAACAGGCCCTCACTATCTCTTCCACCTGGAGCAAAGGACTGGGCAGCACTGCTTGAGGCATGGATGAGAAACCACTCAGCTTCATCTGCAGCTTTGTCCAGCCAAGACATGAGCTCATCAGGGGGGGATAAATTCATCCAGAGGCCCCTTCACAGCCCATTCCTGACCTTTTGGAGAGCAGCATCCCACCGGCGCGGGGGTGTCACATGAGCAAGGACAGTGGGGAACCTCCACTGCACAGCTGGTTGGTCACTGCCAACCCTTCCCTGCATGCCAGGCTGCTCAGAACCTGTTTAACCCCACCCCATTTAACCCTCTGCTCCAGCAGAGCCCTCCAGCACAGCTCAGAGTCCCCAGGCTCAGTCCCCATCACCCTCCCATACACAGACTGAGGATTCTGAGACCTTGACCCTGCCTGGGGCAGCCCTGGGATCTGGGGTCAGGCCAGAGCAGGCTCCTGGCCCAGGTCAGTGATGGATGGATGTGCCAGAGCAGGGGTTATCTCAGCTATTTGGGTTATTCTAGGCATCCACCTTATCTCAGCATTCAGAATCCAGCCCTCTCCATGATCCTGGGTTGTGGAGAGCAGGTTTTGTCCCCACAGCCTTCAGGCTTTAACTTTCAGCTGCTCCTTTTCCCCTCTCCATCAGGGAGCTGAGGGGAGGCAGTGAGATGTCCCCGTCCATGGCAAGGGGGTTGGAATCAGATGCTCTCTAAGGTCCTTTCCAACCCAAACCATTCTGGGACTCCAGGAATCCCCAACCTGGGCTTTGAATGGGGAGGTGCAGTTATCCTTGCAGACTGGAAGAGTCAGGTGAGGCACAGTGGGAGCCCATGGAGGAAGAGAGATCAGCCTGTGGTGCTGATCCCTCTCTCTTCTATTTTATGCATCCTAAAAAACCAATTTTTCCTGATCTTTTAGGCTGTAGAGGTTACTTGGGCTCTGGTTACTGCTCCTCTTCAGTCTTTTTGAATTAGAAGCCATTCAGAGGGAGATGTTATCCCTTCTCTACCCCAGGATAGCTTTCCCAAAAGGACAGGCTGTCTCCTGGATGAACAGGAGCTCGTGGTGGGAACAGAGGCTCCAAGACTGTCTGGGTCCATCTGGGTTTGGCCTCCGTGGCTGGGTTCTTGGATATGTCCTGGGGAGTGATTGATGCCCGGGCCTTTCTCCATGGCAGGGCTTTGTCTAACAGCTCTCTGCGATGCATAATGAGAGCTGAGTGAGTGAGTGAGTGATGAATCCTTCCCTCACACAGGGTATTTATAGCTTTTTCTCTTTCTCCTCCAGCGAGTCANCCTCTCTCCCTCCCTCCCTCCCTCCATCTCCAGGATGGCTGGACATGCAGGATCATGTGGAAAACTGGAGCCACAGGGATGAACCCTTGCACAACAAAGCTTCCAGCCTTAGGGGAGGGGTCTCCTGATTAAGCAGAAAAATAATTATGTGTTTTGAAATACTTTATTTGTAGCATTCTTTGAGGAGACTTTCGTGTCTCCTTCCATCTCCCATCATGGGAGCAGTATAAACAGACTAAAATGGGAGCAAAATGGTATTTTGAGGGCTTTTTTTTTCTATGCCTAACCCACTGCTTCTGTNCAGCAGAGCCCTCCAGCACAGCTCAGAGTCCCCAGGCTCAGTCCCCATCACCCTCCCATACACAGACTGAGGATTCTGAGACCTTGACCCTGCCTGGGGCAGCCCTGGGATCTGGGGTCAGGCCAGAGCAGGCTCCTGGCCCAGGTCAGTGATGGATGGATGTGCCAGAGCAGGGGTTATCTCAGCTATTTGGGTTATTCTAGGCATCCACCTTATCTCAGCATTCAGAATCCAGCCCTCTCCATGATCCTGGGTTGTGGAGAGCAGGTTTTGTCCCCACAGCCTTCAGGCTTTAACTTTCAGCTGCTCCTTTTCCCCTCTCCATCAGGGAGCTGAGGGGAGGCAGTGAGATGTCCCCGTCCATGGCAAGGGGGTTGGAATCAGATGCTCTCTAAGGTCCTTTCCAACCCAAACCATTCTGGGACTCCAGGAATCCCCAACCTGGGCTTTGAATGGGGAGGTGCAGTTATCCTTGCAGACTGGAAGAGTCAGGTGAGGCACAGTGGGAGCCCATGGAGGAAGAGAGATCAGCCTGTGGTGCTGATCCCTCTCTCTTCTATTTTATGCATCCTAAAAAACCAATTTTTCCTGATCTTTTAGGCTGTAGAGGTTACTTGGGCTCTGGTTACTGCTCCTCTTCAGTCTTTTTGAATTAGAAGCCATTCAGAGGGAGATGTTATCCCTTCTCTACCCCAGGATAGCTTTCCCAAAAGGACAGGCTGTCTCCTGGATGAACAGGAGCTCGTGGTGGGAACAGAGGCTCCAAGACTGTCTGGGTCCATCTGGGTTTGGCCTCCGTGGCTGGGTTCTTGGATATGTCCTGGGGAGTGATTGATGCCCGGGCCTTTCTCCATGGCAGGGCTTTGTCTAACAGCTCTCTGCGATGCATAATGAGAGCTGAGTGAGTGAGTGAGTGATGAATCCTTCCCTCACACAGGGTATTTATAGCTTTTTCTCTTTCTCCTCCAGCGAGTCACCTATTTTCGCATGGCTCGTGGGCGCTGCGTGTCAGCAAGGCTCCAGCTCCTCTGCTAAACCTGGGGGAGACTGGCCAGAGGCTCCAAACTTTCTCAGGACTGGGAGTGGTGCATTTTAAGATCCCCTTGTGTGTGGAATCAAGCTGAAAGCCACAAGACCACTCATTCATTTTTGGTGGCTCCAAGGGTCATGTTTCCCCTCAGCTCCTCCGCAGGCTCACATTTTCCTTCTCACTTTGCACAAGGAGCTGGCTCTCAGTATCCTGCTGTGGAAGCTGGGATTCTGTTGGGATCATTCCTCCCAGAGCAGGTGGGATGAGATCCAGAGCATCTCGTGTGGGTTTTTTACCCCTCTCATGATCACACGTAAAGTGAACTAATGTGGATTTTCACCAGGAGCTTATCACTACTCCTGTGTCCCAAAAATGTGTCTGGATACATTTTCACCTGGAGGGCTCAGGAGAGGGGAGCAGGTCACCAGCTCAGTCANTCATGGGAGCAGTATAAACAGACTAAAATGGGAGCAAAATGGTATTTTGAGGGCTTTTTTTTTCTATGCCTAACCCACTGCTTCTGTTTCCCCCCCCCTCCCCCCCATTTTGCTTTCTTTGTTGTTTTGTTGGGTTTATTTTACACAGAGAGGACTTCCCCCACCGAGGATACTTTCAGCTCCCCTTTGCCTGGCCAGTCCCCCTCTCCCTCTGCCCCGGGGGGGTTTCCTTGTACCATCCTCCTGCAGCTCTGTGCCCTTGTGCCCTCCTCCCCTTCCCACGGCCTGATTTATGGGCTTTATCTTTCCCTTTTACCCTGCACCTGACTGTCGTGACCTCTGCTCCCTGCATAGCTTGAATTCCTCAGGGAGGGGCTGTGGGGCCACGAGGAGGGGCTTTCTCCTTCCCTGGGCCACTCCAGATGCCACCAAGGGGTCCCTCAGCCACGTCCATCCTCTGCACAGGTGGGTGGAGAATGAGGGAGGTCTCCAGGGGGGATGCCCTGTCCTTCAGCTGGTGGCAGACAAAGCAACAATGGGGTTTTCCCCTGCCCTGGGGACATGCTGCTCGCCCCAGCCCACCCCAAAATCTCATCTCTCTCCCTCCCTGGAGCTGGGGAGATGTGCTGGATTTCCCCTGGGATAGCATGGGATGGGGTCAGGGAGAGGCCAGTGACACCAGGACAGGAACCTTGGTTTTCCTGGTCTCATCAGTTCTTCTCTTTCCATTCCCAGCTCCTGGGCAGGATCCATCTCCCACCCCACCCACGAGGTCAGGAGGAACAAGCCCCACTCTGCCCCGTTCCCTTCAGCCACAGCTCACCCCCAGTGTCACAAAAAGGGCCATTTTGGAGGTGAACCGGGCCCAGCTCCCTCGGGGGATGCTCCTCTTCCCTGGGTATTCCTGCATCCCAGGATTGTCTCTCCATGGCCTCTCCCTGTCTGGCCTGGGGATGGATCAGCAAGGACTTAGGCTGGGGTTGGGACACAGATTAATTAATCATCACTCTCCATCCCTGATTCCCCTTCCCTCCAAGGAGGCTGAGGGTGAGGGGAAGCTCATCCCTCCATGACCTGTGGGAATTGCACTGCCCTGGGAGTTAAAGTCTCCCAGATGAGAGTGAAATGGTCACTGGAATTTAATTTATTTGATCTGCAGGCAGTGGCAGAGCACCCACCACTCCCCAGCACCCCACTGCAAACAGGGACAGAAAATGAGAGCACAGGGACCCGAGGCTTTTTCTGTCTGGGAGGTGCACCTTGGCTTTGTCACTGTGCACTTTTACCCTGGACAAAGCTTTGGGGCCAGATCTGGTGATGTCTCAAACCAGGGATGTCTCTGATGCCAAAAATGAGAGCAGGCAATGTTTAGGTGAGCTGGGATGGCTCTCACCAGCCCCTCTGCTCAAAGGGGTTTCCCACTCTTGCTGGTGTTTAAGGTTTCCTTTTTTCCTTGGGAAAGGAGCAGAGCACGTGATTTCTCATTCTGCATTTTTGGAATTCCGTGGTTCTCCATCCCATCCTTGGGAGAGTGATTAGAGTTACTTATCACAGACACAGTGCAGCTCTCAAAGTGGGACAGGGACAGGCTAAAACCTCTGGGAGAACAGGGTTTTATCTCCAGCTCTGATGGGGCCTCACAGGCGGAAAACCTCAGCCTGCTGTGGCTTGGTCACTGCAGTCACCCTGTGTTTCCTCTGACTGCCCTACTTTACTTGCTAGGACAACTTTTGATGCAACTTCTGCTATTAGGAGAAACAAAACCCCTTCCAGCAAGCTGTTGCAAAATCCTGAAACAGGAATAAAACTCAGGAGTTCGTTTGTAGTTTGGATTTGGTTTTCTATTTTAATGCTAAGTCCTGGCTTCTTTCCAATCTGCAAGTTCCCCTTCTGACAGCTGAGGGGGAAGGTGGGGCTCCTCAGCATGAAAAGTTCCCCCTAGGATGTGGAACTTGTACTAAACTACAGAGTTTTGGATAAAATTCCCAGGAGCTGGCATCATGTGGAGGAACTGGCATTGAAGGGAAGGCAAGAGGCAGAGTCCTCACAGCTCTCCCTGCATGAATCCCCTGTGCCTCCAGGAGAGGACCTTGCTGGGGCTGTCTGGGACAGGAATGTGACATGAAACACTTGGGATGCTGGAAATGAACTCGGAGGGTTTGGATTTCACCTGGAACACGATCATTGGGAATAGGAGGTGCCCCAGCCTACGTGATTGGTTTGTGGTGATGACTGACAGCAAAGTGCACTGCCAGACCCATCACTGCACTAATTGCACACCTGCAGTGACTCATTCCTGCCTGACACGCTCTGGGAGCCGAGCTGGGCTCAGGGACCCCCTCCACACACATTTTTCCTCCCTAGGAAGAGCCTTTTGCTGCCTTTTTTTTAATAAGTGATGGAGCTGATGTTGTGATGATACCCAGAGAGGGGAAATCACATCTCTGCCACATCCAGCCCTGCTGCCTCCTGCCCTGAGCCAGGACTGGTGGCACCAGAGGAGCTGTGGCTGCCCCTGGATCCCTGGAAGTGTTCCAGGCCAGCCTGGATGGGGCTTGAAGCAACCTGGGATAGTGGAAGGTGTCCCTGCCCATGGCAGGGGGTGGAATGGGATGAGATTTAAGGTCCTTTCCAACCCAAAAATCCTTCTGGGATTTGGTGGTTCTGATATTCTCATCCTGGGAATGGCTGCCGTGGGGTTTTCCTGTGTTTCTGCTGGTGCCGTGCCCACGGATTTGCTCGGTTCTGCCCATAGGAATTCCACTTTGTGTTTCTCCTCCTCCCAGCCTGAACTAAGGTCGTGTCTGATGAGCTGCCTGGCTGGGGAACTGTGATTGGGATTGATTTAGTTGCCCACAGCCAGTGTTGACTGGAGACGCTGCCACTGTTTTGTTTTACAAGTCGATTCCCTTGTAATTCCTCCACAGCGAGGACTTGCTGCTTTCCCTCTAAGACATTAAGCCTGGCCTGAGCAGTCTGGACTTAAAACTGAATTTTGCACTCTGTTCTTTTCTTCCAGAACTCGCTGCATCCAACCCGGGCTGGGCTGGGGGTTCATTCCCTCTTTTTGCTTCCCCTTTCTGCTGCTGCAGGGGAAGGAA
>VZTZ01037395.1:42794-53537 GCA_013400955.1 Drymodes brunneopygia | reverse complement strand
AAATAAATAAATAAATAAATAAATGTGTCAGGGTTTCTGGTTTGTGCCAGCACCAGGAAGGTTTTGGAGAGTGAGTTATTCCATTGGAGCTGGAAGCTGGATTTATTCCTGCTGTGTTCCCAAGGACCAGCCGGTAGGGAAAAAACAGTCTAGTATGCAGAAGAATACAGGTTTAGGGGGAATTTGCGGGAGAAAAGAAATTTTTGGTTGTTTTNCTCTCCCTGCATGAATCCCCTGTGCCTCCAGGAGAGGACCTTGCTGGGGCTGTCTGGGACAGGAATGTGACATGAAACACTTGGGATGCTGGAAATGAACTCGGAGGGTTTGGATTTCACCTGGAACACGATCATTGGGAATAGGAGTTGCCCCAGCCTACGTGATTGGTTTGTGGTGATGACTGACAGCAAAGTGCACTGCCAGACCCATCACTGCACTAATTGCACACCTGCAGTGACTCATTCCTGCCTGACACGCTCTGGGAGCCGAGCTGGGCTCAGGGACCCCCTCCACACACATTTTTCCTCCCTAGGAAGAGCCTTTTGCTGCCTTTTTTTTAATAAGTGATGGAGCTGATGTTGTGATGATACCCAGAGAGGGGAAATCACATCTCTGCCACATCCAGCCCTGCTGCCTCCTGCCCCGAGCCAGGACTGGTGGCACCAGAGGAGCTGTGGCTGCCCCTGGATCCCTGGAAGTGTTCCAGGCCAGCCTGGATGGGGCTTGAAGCAACCTGGGATAGTGGAAGGTGTCCCTGCCCATGGCAGGGGGTGGAATGGGATGAGATTTAAGGTCCTTTCCAACCCAAAAATCCTTCTGGGATTTGGTGGTTCTGATATTCTCATCCTGGGAATGGCTGCCGTGGGGTTTTCCTGTGTTTCTGCTGGTGCCGTGCCCACGGATTTGCTCGGTTCTGCCCATAGGAATTCCACTTTGTGTTTCTCCTCCTCCCAGCCTGACTAAGGTCGTGTCTGATGAGCTGCCTGGCTGGGGAACTGTGATTGGGATTGATTTAGTTGCCCACAGCCAGTGTTGACTGGAGACGCTGCCACTGTTTTGTTTTACAAGTCGATTCCCTTGTAATTCCTCCACAGCGAGGACTTGCTGCTTTCCCTCTAAGACATTAAGCCTGGCCTGAGCAGTCTGGACTTAAAACTGAATTTTGCACTCTGTTCTTTTCTTCCAGAACTCGCTGCATCCAACCCGGGCTGGGCTGGGGGTTCATTCCCTCTTTTTGCTTCCCCTTTCTGCTGCTGCAGGGGAAGGAAGGCTCTCATCCCTCCTGCTTGGGATGTGCCCCTGAAACTGCTGGAAATGATCTCCCAAGCCTTGCTAATCCCCAAGGAGGTGAGAACACCCTTGAAAGCACCTGTGTCATCAGGCCAGCCTGAAAATCACCCCTAAAACTGAATTGGGAAGCCTGGAGCAAAGCACTGGGAATTCTATCCTCTGGGAAAGGTGGGGAAGGAGAGGCCAGACCTGCAGGGAATGGGATTTAAGGGAAAAAACCTGCAGGGAATGGGGTTTAAGAAGGGCCTTGCTGTCTCCATTATGGCCTGTGCACGTCCAGAGCTTGTTTGTGAGCAGCTCAGGCAGTGTCTCAAGCAGAGCCCTGGAGAGCACAATTAAGTAACTAATAGTAACTAAAGGCACGTTATCCATGGATGTGTTGTTGGGGATGGAGTGAGGAATTCAGGGTTAGGCTGAACCTCTCCCTGCATTGAAAAGGCACAGATCAGCCCCTTTTGAGATGGAGAGAGGGGGGAAAAGAAAACATCTGAGCCTTGTGGGAATTTCCCTGCGTTATTTTCCCACTGAGACCTGGAGCTGCTGAGGCTCCTCTCACCCAAAAGGGCACCTTTTAAAGGATTTGAAAGAATTCTCAGAGTTGCAAAGCTCCTGCACTCAGAAATCTCCTGGTGTTTCAGGTAATAAATCTGTTTATTGGAGCTCTTCTGCCATGATACCTCTCACAAGTTTTATGTTTGCCCTTCGTAGGGTTCTTCTNATTTTTGGTTGTTTTTTTTTTTCCTATTCAGCAATTGCATCCACAGTGGATTGATTAAAGCAAATGGGAGAGCTCAGGAAGGTCCCTACATGGACTGATCCCCCTGGGATATTCAGGAATAACTTTTCTGGGTAGGGCAAAGCCTCAGGAGCAGAGCTGAGGGGAATGAAAGACAAACCCATTTTGCCTGCTGCTCTCCCTCTCGTTGTTATCTGCACACAAATCACCCACATTCTTTGCACGCTGGGTCTTGTCTTGGCTGAGGGAGCTCAGATCACCACAAATGCAACAGTTTTCCTGCACATTTCCTGATAAAAGTAGCTCCAAGAGGGCAGGAGGTTGGGAGAAGGAGAGGGGGCACAAAATTGGATAGGGTTTCTCCTGCTGCCAGTTCTGAGACTTTCCTGGGATTCCTGGGCTACCAATGCTGGAAATTTCTGGATGTGCCAGCATGGAGAATACCCCCTGTGCCCTGCCCAAATTTCATTCTACACCTTTCATAATGCAAAATTCCTTCCAAAATTCCCAGGAAAGAGCCATCTCAGCGCCAGCACGATCCATCCCAGCAATGTTGTCCCAGCATCATCCAAAGGCCCAAGGTCACTGCAGCTCCCTTCTTGTCCCCTGCTCACCGTGGCACTTTGCCACCAGCATTTCCATGAAATGGCTCCTTTTTTGATGAATCCTTGGGCATTTTGTTTTTTCTTTTTGTGGATGGCCAGGGAAGAGCAGCACTGGCTGCCTTCCAAGCAGCTCCCCTGCAGATGCCAAGGTTTGCACAGGGGCCTCTCTCCCCCCCCTGGTTAATGGATCACCAGGACAGGACCTGGCTGAGCCTGCCGGGAGCAGAGGCTGGGCAAACACCACTCCATGGGCAACGTTCCCACTTCAGGGCTCGGGGGAAATCTCTGTGCCCAGCCAAACACCCCCAAACACCTCATTCTAGCCCCAAAGAAGCATCCCTCCCACCTCCAGCTGAGAGTCTGTGGGATACCCTGAGTTCCTTATCCCAGAGTAGAAATGGGACCAAATAATTTAATGGGGACGTGGGTAAGTCACAGAGATCTGTGATTGCCTCCATAAACACATCCATGGTGGGGGGAAAGCTGCTGGAGCTAAGGGATAACCTAGCACAGGACGGGAAAAGCTGTGGGCAGGAAATTCCAACCACCAGGACAAATAGAGAGTGGTAGAGTTGGAAAAGCTCTTTAGGATCATGGAGTCCAAAACTGCCAAGGTCACCACTAAACCGTGTCCCCAAGTGCCACATCCACACCTTAAAGCTCCTCTTCAAGGGAGGCAGAAGGAGCTGAGGGAATATTTGCAATATTCCCTTCCCTGTGTGCAGTGATATATAAATTTAAGTAAATTTATATAAATTACAAATCAATAAATTTATTCATAAATATACGAAATAAATGTTATATGTTTATAAATACCTAAATAATAGGTAATATATAAAATATATATAAATTATATATATTATATATAAAAACCAGAACATGGATGGGATATAAACACCCATATATAAATATACATAAAACCCCCCACATATCCAGAACTCCTTGGCCAGGAATTACAGATAAGGAGCTCGAACATCCCCATGGTCTCAGCAGACACAGCTCTGCCTTCTCCCTCCCCTTCTCCTGCCTCACTCTCTCCATTATCCAGCTAAAAATAAAGGACCCTTGGGCACCCAAGTGTCTCCCATGGGCCACTGGATGATAAATATCAAGCCTTGGAGTCAGCAACCCATGCCCAGGGCTGGGAGCACCAATCTGTGTCCCCTTGCATCCAGCCCCAGGCTATGGGACGAGGGTGTTGCCCCTGGACCCCAAATCCTCCTCTCTCAGGCTTTCCCTCGTCCAGAGCCCAGCCAGTCCTGAGAGGTGACAAACCCTCAGACCACAGTGATAAAACTCCAGCAGGACTTTTTTTTTCCCCCTGATGGGTTTATGGCCCCCTCATGCTCCAGGCTGTCACACCAGGATTTCCTCTCCAGCAATAAATCTGGATTTCACCCACTGCACCCCAGCAGCTCCCTGGAGCACACAGAATGCTGATGCTCAGGGGTATTAAATAGCTTCAGCCCTCCACACCTGCTTTGCCCTCACAGGGGAAGAAGGATGGGGCCCCAGGTGGGTTATTTGTCCTGCAGGAGGTTCTGCAGCTGATGAGGGACAAATTCTCAGCTCTTTGGGCATCACAGCCCCGTGAGGAAAAATGGGCAGCACCTCCAGAGAGGCTGGGCTGCTTCAGAAGATGTTTGGTGCCACAATCTGCAAGCAAAACTGGCAGAGGGTGATTTTATACCATCCTTGGCACCTCATGTCCAGTCTGAGCTACTCTGGAGCAGCTGGGAGTCCCAGAAGGAAGGCAGCAGGTACCAGGGCTGGGCTGAGGCAGCAGAAGGCTCCCCCACCTCCCTGGGGCCACCAGGAGCTGCCCCCTGGTCATTCCTGGGAGGGAAGGCCCTGCCCAGGTGCACAGGGAAGGCTGAAAGGCATTTCTTCTGGAAATGTGGCTGTGGAAAAGCCAA
Source organism: Drymodes brunneopygia (assembly GCA_013400955.1). Classification (NCBI taxonomy): domain Eukaryota; kingdom Metazoa; phylum Chordata; class Aves; order Passeriformes; family Petroicidae; genus Drymodes; species Drymodes brunneopygia. The sequence continues at coordinate 48,993 of VZTZ01037395.1, read as the reverse complement.
GCATAGGCTCCAAGGAGAAATTCAGGGAGGAATTCCTCTCTGTGAGGGTGGGCAGGTCCTGGCACACGGTGCCCAGAGAAGCTGAGGCTGACCCTGGATCCCTGGAGGTGCCCAAGGCCAGACTGGACAGGGCTTGGAGCAGCCTGGGACAGTGGAAGGTGTCCCTGGTTGTGGCAGGGGGTGGAATGGGATGAATTTTAAGGCCCTTCCACCCCAAACCATTCTGGGATTCTGTGAAGAATGGTGTGTGAGTTGTTGCTTTTGGTGTTTATTCCTCTCCAGCACCCACTGTCCTCTCGAGCAGCTCCCTCCTGAGCATCCCAGGATGGCTGGGAAGAGCATGGAAACCTCCAGCACTGCCATTCCCCCTGCAGCCCCTGGACATTCCCACCAGGCAGCAGGAGGGTGGGGAAGCTGCCAGAGAGCAGAGAGGGCTTCCTTTGGTCGGGAGGGGCTTTCCAGGGGCTATTTAAACATTAACCAGCACAACAAAGGCCCTGTGTTCCCGGCTCCCACTGCCTTCACCTCTCTGTGGGCGGATCACAGAGCCCCGAGCTGCTCCCAGCCCTGGGGACACGGGGCTGTGGTGGGGACAGGAGCCTCTGTGCCACCCCTGATGCCAATGCCATCCCCAATGCCACGGGTGTGGGGTCAGGGGGTGAGGATGGGTCCTGAACTTCCCTTTCACAAACACAGCTTGGAGGACCCATCTGGAGGGTTTCAGAGAGCTCAGAAATGAAGCCTGGAGCTGCTGGGAGCTGAAGCCAGCCCTGGTGCAGCTCTGGTGCCCACAACACAGCAGGAGGACCTGGATCTGCAGGAATCTCCCCCCAGCCTCAGCCTTCAGCCCCTTTCCCCACCAGGGATGGGACAATCCTGAAGGTTTAGCATCTTTACCATGGGGATCTGAGAATCACACCAACCCCAGCTGATTTTTTTAAGCCTAGGAAGTGAGAATAATGTTGGCAATTTCCTTTTATCCCTGTGGAAAAGAAGTTTGGAGCAAGTTAAGTGATGTGACCAAGGTTAGGCAGGAATCTAAAAAACCTGCATTTAGGCCCAGCTTTGTGTCCTGCTGTCCTCCTGGCAGCAAAATACTTGGAAGCAATGCCAGGTGGGATCAGGAGCTTTGGGAGTGCCTGTTTCCCCAGTCCCCATCTTTTGGGAATTCTCCGGCACCAAGGGATCCTGAGAACCTTTGTCAGTTGACAGCAGCTCACCCCAGCTGCAAAATTTGGGCTGAGCAAGGAAAATAATCCCAGAATCTCAGGTTTGGGTTGGAAAGGACCTTGAAGACCACCCAGTTACATCCCCCTGCCATGGGCAGGGACACCTTCCACTATCCCAGGTTGCTCCAAGCCCCTTCCAACCTGGCCTGGAACATTTCCAGAGATGGGGCAGCCACAGCTTCTCTGGGCAACCTGTGCCTTACTACCCTTTTATTATTTATTCATTGTTTTTAATCACTATTTATTAATAAATATATGTATCATAATATTGTTAATATTAATACTAGTTAGAATTCCTATTTATTACATTATTCACAGCAATAAATCAGGGTGACTAATAGCAAAATGAGAAGAATCTCATCTATGGGCTGATGAAGAGCTCTCTGCCCTTCTCACAAATTCCCATCGTGCTTCCAGCATTTTGGGAAGCTGTGGGATGCCATCAGGCAGGGAGGGAGGACAGGGGGTCACTGGGCATGAGGAATTCCCTCTGATCACCTGGGGGGTGTCCAGGTCCCAGAACTCACCTTCCAGCAGTGTTTTAACGTGGCTGCTGGAGAGTCTGATGGGCTTGGTGAGCTCTCCTCCCTTAAACCTCACACAGATGTCTGAGGGAAGCAAACACAGGCTAAGCTGAAACAAACAGAACGGTTTATTAGGGCAAATATTCCCAGGCTGAGCTCTCCATATTCAACCATCCTCGCGCTGAAATGTCTCAATTTCACTCTGCCAGGCCAGCAGAACTTATTCTTTTTTTGCATGGAATGTGTGCAAAGTGCTTAAAGTGACTCACAGCAGTGGCCTTTTGCTGCTCAGACAAAAAGTTCTGGTGATTTGGGGGTAATTCCTGTGGAAGAAGCTCCAGGATGGAGCTGCCTGAAACAAAGCAAACAACACTTGAATCACTGTGGGGTGGTTTTTTTCTTTCCTTTCTTCTGGTAGTGGTTTCTGATCAGTTTTAAAGTGATGGTCATCCTCAGCCCGCCCCAAAATTTGGCCTGGTGCTGTGCAGCAGCTGCCACGCCCCGAGGATGCAGCGCCCTCCGGATTGCATTAACCAGGATGATCCTTTTAAAGATCCTTGCTGGGGAAGCAAATCCCATTTGAAATAAAGCAGGAGGGATTTGGCTTAACGAGGCAAAGGCAGGGAAGAGAGGGAGAAGGAGCTGATGCAGCATGAGGCGAGGCAAGGCAGGACCTGCAGCAGAGGGAAGCTGTGTGCATGGAAAAGTGGGATCCACCAAGCTGGAGAGGCTCCCTTGTCCACGGGAACACTTGGAGATCACTCAGGTGGCCTTCAGAGAGGGGGATCTGTCAGGGACCAGCAGAGGAGTGACAGGGGACACAGTGGTGGCTCATCTCTGCTCATTCCTGTCCTGCCTTGCTGCTCCCAGCCCCGATCCATCCTCTCCTGCCAGCTGGAATGTTCTGGGTCCCTCTCAGCTGATGCAGCCCACAACCCCTCACTGCTCTTCATCCCAGCCAGCCCCGTGCAGGAGCAGCATCCTTGGGTGCCACCAGGGTCCCCAAACATCACGATGGTCCCTCGCAGTTTGGCCGCTCTGCCCGCCGGGGAGGCGGCGCAGCCCCATCCATCAGGGCCAGGGGCTGCAAGGTCAGCGGCCCCTTGTGCAATGTTTTCATGACAACCGGCCCAAACACCGCCTCCCCCCTGCTGACAGAAGCACTCTCCGGCCGCCAGGACCCGCTGCTCCAAGCAGGATGTCCGTCCTTGCCGCTGGAGGCACAGGGAGCTCCGCTGGCCACAGGGCACAGCCCCTTCCCGCAAACCCTGGGAGAAATCCCAGCTCCTTCCCCAGCGCTGTGGGAGGGGGCAGATCCAGCTGCAGTCACACGCAGCCTCTCAAAGCCACAGCCCAAACGCTGGCAGCTGTTTCTCTTCCCCCATCGCAGGGAAAGGGATGGTTCCTCCTTTAAACCAGGAGGAAACCCGCCCCCCCAGCTCCATGTGGTGCCCAAGGGACCAAAGCCCAGCTCCCCTGGTACACAGATAAGCCCATACAGGGACACAATGTCAGCGTGCACACCTCCAGGCCAGCTGGAAAACCCCCAAAAATCAGCTTCTGCCACGTGGGACCGGTGAGGACAAATCCCTTCAGGCTAAGGAAGGTGGGGGCACTGCAGCATCCACTGCTGGGCCTTCAGATCCATGAAACCAAAGAGGTGCACGTGGAAAATGGGGCCAGAGAATGGTCGGGTGCATCTCCAGGAGCACTGGACCATGTGGCAGAGGGACAGGAGCCCAGCAGTGATGCTCCTGAAGGAGGGGAAGGAGCCCGTAGGGAGCTGCACCTTCCAGAGTGGTCAGGGGGCAGCTGAGCAATCCACAGCTCAATCCTGGAATGTTCAGCTCAGCTCCCAGGGATTTCTGAGCCTCGAGAGCAGCTCAGCAGCTGCAGCACTGGATGAGCCTTCAGGTTCATCAGCTTCACAGAATTCTGGAATATCCTGGGCTGGAAGGGATCCGCAAGGATCCAGTCCAACTGCACAGACACCCCAACAATCCCACCCTGTGCATCCCTGGGAGTGCTGTCAAAACCCTCCTGGAGCTCTGGGAGCCTGGGGCTCCATTCCCTGGGGGAAGAGCCTTACCCTGATATCCACCCTGACCCTCTGCTGACACAGTTCGAGCCATTCCCTGGGGTCCTGTCACCCTTCAGAGCCCCCCATCCCTGACCCTGCAGAGCAGACACCACATCCCCTCACCCAGGCACTGTTCACCCCACAAACCTTGGGCAGGCTGAGAACAACACTCCAAGCCTTTCTAAGTCTCACTTTCACAAGTCAAACTCATCGTTTCCCCTCTTGCTGCCTCGCCATCATTTAAAAAAAAAAAACAAAAAAACAACAAAAAAAACCAAAAAAACAAAAAAAAAACCAAAAAAGAAAGAAAAAGTCATTTACCACCCAGCTCCACCGAAATGTCACCCTGGGTTTCCTGTGTCAGCAGCCACCCAGGAGCAGAGGCAGCCTCGAGCTCTGTCTGCAGCATCCTGATCCCAAGTGGTGTTTTAACCCCTGCAGCCCTGGCTCTCTGCCACCGACACCGCTTGCCCGAGGCCACCCGTTTAAAAAAAGCCACACTGAGCACAAATGGGAACTTTCCCTCTGCGTGATCGCCCCCTTAACACGGATTTAAAATCAGAGGAGGTGGCAGAACAAAATCCCCCCACCATCAAAAGGAGTCCTCCTCTTCTCACAGACAGCAGCAGAGATGCAGGGACATTAAGAGACTGCAAAAAAGCTCAGGTTTCATTAACCAGCAAATTATGGATGTCCCCCATGTCCTAGCGGGCTGCCACGTGACAGACCCGTGACACTGGATCCTCGGCAGGGTCACTTCTCTGTCCCCTTGTCTCCTCTCCTCGGGGAGGCAGCAGGAACCTCCTTCAAACCGCACAAAACGCAGCACTGGCATTGAGAAATGAGCAGAAACACTGGTGGGGTTTTTTTGTTTTTTTTTTTTTATCAGGCCCTTTCGTTGTATAAATAATTTATTTCAGTTCACAGCATTATGTCTGCATCTTAAAAAAAAATAAAGGAAAAAAAGGAAAGACAGGAGAAACAGAGACTGACGGACAATGGCAGCGGGTGGGAACACGGCAAAGGGACCTAGGGGAATGAATGAGACCTGCCAAAAAAAACCCCATCATCTGAGAAGATGCACAACCTTGCAAAGAGCCCAGACAGTTCCCCTCGGGAGCTGTCCCCTCTTCGTGCAGCCCTCCCGAGGGCGACGCTCATCTTCACACGGGGGAAAACCCAGGTGGTGCTGGTGGAACATGACTCAAAAACCACAGAAGCCAGGAGCTGCTCGCTGGAAAAGTCTTGTTAATTATTGCAGAAAGCAGAGCGGCTGGCAAAGGGCACGGGCACAGCGTCCCACCTGGTCCAGCTGAACCTTCCAGGGCTCTGCCGCCTCTCCGAGGGGATGCTCAGCTGGCTGGAACAAACCCCCAGCTCCGCAAGAACAGCCAGCATTTGCTAAACCAAGGCCAGTCAGGAGGTGAAACCCCAGCACTAACAGCCTGCAGGTGTCCTAAAACCTGATTCCTCTGGAGCTGCTGGGGTCAACGCAGCTTTCACATCTCAAACAGGTCGCTCTCCCAAAAAGGGGTTAATACATGTGGCTTCTGTGGCATCAAAAATAAATAATTCTTTTTTCTCTCTCTGTCTGTCTCTCTCGACAGCAAGTACCAAAGTGTTGGAGGTGAAGACAAAGCAGGGAAACCCGAGGGAGCAGGAACAGAGCCACCTGAACGGGTGGGACCAGCCCACACAAGTCGGGACTCGCGCCGGGAACTCAAACCCCGCCAGAGGAGAAGAAACACAACTCGGCTGCGACATTTGTTTCCTAACAAACCCCCCCCTCTCCCCCAAAAAAATGCTGCTTGGAAGATGCTCGTCGCTGCAAAGGGAGGATCAACTCCCCAAAACCCGAAGGGCATTTTGCTTTTGTCTGCTTGATGGCTGCTCTGGGAAGGGGTTTGCAAATGGTAAGGCTGGTGTAAAATCACCAGAAAATCCTGCCTTGCCTCAAAATTCAGGATATTTGGCCCCTGAGGGCTGCCTGATTCAGCTCTGTGGGACCCTGGAGAGCCGGACCCAGGCTGAAACAGACAGCAAGTGGATTTTCGTGCCCAGCCCCACGCAGGTACCAAAATGTTCACCTGCAGGAGGAGGTGGCCAGGCCTGACCCTGCCTGGGTTGCTCTGCAGGCAGAGCTTGCCCATGTGGCTACTGGGGGAAGCCAGGGGCTTTTCATCAGGTTTAAATCTTTATTAAAAACCTACCACAACCCCCTCAAGACTCTTCACCCCCTGCCATCTTCCCTTTCCAGGAGAGATTCTTTGCAGGCTCCGACTATCTCTGCCTGTCCATCCATCCGTCCGTCCTGCCCTGCCATGACACCCCCCCCCCCCCCCCCTTGCCCCCCCCCCCCCTCGACA
>VZTZ01037395.1:0-42776 GCA_013400955.1 Drymodes brunneopygia | reverse complement strand
CCTCCTGCCCCACTGCAGAGCAGCACAGCGGCCAGAACCCCAAACTCAGCCTTTTTTGGGGGGTTTTTACCGAGTAACCCCTAGTTTGGATCACCCCCAGAGCCGCACCTGGGAGCAGCCCGTGCGTGGGGACAATGCACACCTGCGGGGACTCTGCTGCAGAAGGTGACACCACCGAGCCTTTGACCAACGGGGGTCCTACACAACCCCCCCAAACACTTCCAGCACCGTTCACCCCAAACCATTGGGGTTTTTTTTCCTCCTTTTTTCACCCTATTTTTTTTGAAGCAAAGAGCTTAAAACTCTGCACCATTCAGCAGTTGTTCAGCACCCCAGTGTCGCATCCTCCCCCCAGCCCCAAAGGCTGCCCGTCCTTGCTCCGCACCCTAAAACACCGGCCAGGGTGGGTGGGTGTCCCCTTCCCCATCACGCCCACCCCCCCTAAGACATTTTCTGCTGGTCCAACCCCCTCTCCGAGCTTTCAACACCCCTTCCCACCGCCGGGGAGGGGATGCGGGGATGCAGGGATCACCCTTCCCGCCGACCTTGCCGAGCCCCGGTGCATCCGCATCCCCCGCAGCATCGACCCCCCGCCCCAAAATGCGTGTGGGGGGCCTGGCATCGACACCTCCCCTGCCCCAAAATGCCCACATTGAAGATCCAAAAGCACGCTGGGCTCCGTTCGAACGCGCTTCAACAGGGTCCTGCCCTGTTGGCCCCCCGGCACACAAAGGCTCGGCGGTCCCGGAGGATGGAGAGGGGGGATTCACCCCGTTTTTCCACGTTTCCAGCCCAAGGGAGTCCAGATCAGACCCTCAGGAGCACGGGGCGGTGGGAGAGGGGAGCTCCGGGATCTGGGCTCGGCTGGCGGGAGCCGCTTTGTTATCACCACTATTGTCTGTCCTTTGGGGAAGGAGGGAAGAAAAAAAAGAAAAAAAAAAAAAAAAAGAACGATTAAACCCAAAAGAATCGCTTTGGTTCTGTCTCTCCCTCGGTTCCTTTGTCTGCTCCCCCATCCGTCCCCGCCTCGGCGGGGCTTCTACCGCTTCTTCTTCTGCTTGAGGGACTTCCTGCGCTTGAGGATCATCTCGTAGAGCTTGTCCATACCCTCCGTCAGCCCCTCGCCGATGATGGCGCAGGCGGGCTGAATGTGGTAGGTGGTGGAAGGGGTCAGCTCGTGGAGGGCCAGCTGCTTCTCGATCTCGGCCACCGGCAGCGACTTGGGCAGGTCCTGCTTGTTGGCGATGACCAGCAGCGGTGTGCCCTGGTTCTCCGCGAACTTGGTCACCTTGTGCAGCTCCGTCTTGGCTTCCTCCAGCCGGTCCACGTCCACTGAGTCCACCACGTAGATGATGCCATCGGTGCAGCGGCTGTAGGACTTCCAGAGCGGGCGCAGCTTCTCCTGGCCGCCCACGTCCCAGAAGTGGCAGCTGATGCCCTTGGCCGTCCCGTTGCTGAGCCGGATCTTCTCCGTGTTGAAGCCGATGGTGGGCACGGTGTTGACGAACTCATTGAACTTGAGGCGGTAGAGCACCGTGGTCTTGCCCGCCGAGTCCAGGCCCAGCATGACGATGTGCAGGGACTGGAAGGCGGAGATGTTGGAGGAGATGTTCCCCATGGCCACGGCTCAGCGGCCGCGCTCACAGCCCCGCGCCCATCCCCGCGCCGCCGGCCCGCGGCGGGGGCACGGCTGGGGCGGCGGAGGGAGCCGGGAGCGGGGAGCGGGGATGGGATTCGGGATAATCGGGGATCAGGAACATGCAGCTCGGCTCCACGCGGCGACTGCCGAACCCCGCCCCGCCCGGCAGGAGGAGGAGGAGGAAGAGAAAGAGGAGGAGAGGAGGAGGAGGAGGAGGGGCCGCGCCGCCGCCTTCCTCCCGCTCCGCCCCGCGTCCTACCCGGACCGCCTGTGCCTGCACCGCCCCTGCCTGAGCCTCACCTGGCCCCGTCTGAGTTTCACCTGGCCGTGCCTGAGCTTCACCTGGCCCTGCTCCTCGGGGACCCCCGGGAGCGCCATCCTCCTCTGCTGGAAGCTTGGTTATCCTCATGTTTGTCATTGTGACCGACCGCAGCAAGCAGTGAAAAAAAAACCAAACGTAAAAATAGTGACCAAACCAAGGTGTAGCTGCCCCTGGATCCCTGGAAGTGTCCCAGGCCAGGTTGGACGGGGCTTGGAGCACCCTGGGATGGTGAAAGGTGTCCCTGCTCATGGCAGGGGATGGAATGGGATGAGCTTTGAGGTCCCTTCTAACCCAAACCGTTCTGGGATTCTGGGATTATTCATTGCAGGTGAGACACCAGGAGGGACTTTCCACTGCACCAGAAGCTGTTCAGGCACAGCTCTTCAAGGAGAGCAGGCACCGGTGGTGATTCGAGCTGGAAACATTAGAGCAATGTGGAGCATCTGTGTCCCCTGCAGCTGTCACAGTGTCCCAAAGCTGAGAGATGCCACGAGGGGAAAACCTCCCCTGTGCTGGATCCAGGCCAGGGCTGGCACTAATGCTGGTCACTGCTGTTAATGCTTTTGGGATCTCTTATTTTGGAAAGGCTGTGAGTACACCCGACTCCTGTCAAAACTCCTGCGGTCTCCATGGCCGGACAGCCCCAAGCCATGGAACTTCTGTCCCAGTTACCCACAGAAGAGACCTTAAAGATCTACTTCCAACTAAAGATCCAGTTCCATCCAGGGACACCTCCCACTATCCCAGGCTGCTCCAAGCCCTGTGCAACCTGACCTTGAGCACTTCCAGGCAGCCACAGCTTTTCTGGGCAAAGCCTGAGCCAGAACTGTTGCTTTTATTTCTGCTGTCGCTCCTGAGCCAAAAAGCAGCAGCAGGGTGGTTGCTACAATATCACCCATCGCCTCTTTTACAGCTTTTGTAGAATAAATCTCGACTCTGTGTGACAGCTCAGCCAGAAAGCCCCAGAGAAAGAAGTGCACTGCAGAAGACAGATACTGCTTTTAATTTAAGATGCTTTCACCCCTCAGCGTGCAGCGAGGATTTCTCGGGCTGGAGTGGGATCATTTCTCACATCCATATTTCATCCCGAGGACAAGTGTGGAGGCTTTGCATGGAGATAAGGCTACCTATTAACACATGCCATCATTAAAAATACAGTCAGCTCGCTTTTGCAGCCCTTGGAGGCCACACTGGGCACAGCGTTGTGGCAATCACCGTGTGCTGACAGCAGGAAAAGCACAGGGAACTCTGTGCCCCGGGGGAGAAACACTCCTTGGCACGTGTGAGGCGGCACTGCCAATCAGAAGTCGAGGCACAGGCACAGGCACAGGATGGGCTGGAAAATGGAAATATTTTGTGCACCAGGGCTGTCCTGGGCTGATCTTTGAGCTGGTGTGAGCTCAGGCTTTACTCTGCCACCAAAGAAAGGAGGTTCTGAGAACACGTGGAGAAAGCTGTAAGCGATCACCTGACTCCAGAGCATTAAAGAGGAATAAAAAATGCCAGAAATAGAAGAATAGGGTCATATCTGTGAGTGGCAGATCCGGCACTGGCACCTCTCTCGTCTCTCCTGCCTGAACCGCTCCAGCAAAAGCTTCCTTAAAGGCCGCTGTGAAGGATAATCCCGGAGCGAGGGCATCCGGGCCGCTCCCGGAATGAGTGGCTAATCTTTGTGCAGTAGGGCTGGGATTTGGGAATTTACCTTCGGGCCGTGAGCCTGTGCTCGGGGCAGGGAGCGCCGGAGATGCCGTTTCAGCTCTCGGTGCTGTGCCAGGTAGCGCTCCCCGGGGAATTCCCCCTCTCCTTCCCTCTCTCCCTCCCTCCTCCTTCATCCCGCTGCTTCGAGCCTCAAGAAAAGCCACACGGGCCACCAAAATTCCTTTCCCCGTCACCCAAAGCCTAAAGGGGTCCTGCGCACCCCTCCTTTTATTTTTCACGCCGGTTCTAAATAAAGCCGAGATTAGACAGCCAGGCTGATCAAACCTGGGGATGTTCTCCAAACTGGCCCCGGATGAGACAATCCCGAGGGGATGGAGATAAACGGGAGCATCGCCGCGGTGAATTATGCCGCAGCTAATGCCAGCTATCCATAAATAAACTGGTAAAAACCTCCACGGAATATTAAGCGCAGAAATAACAGCGTTAATCGCGGCCGAGAGGAGCCGGCCAAGTCCGTTCGGCAAATTTAGGGAGAGGAAACCCATCTTTTCCACAAACCCCCCGCCTTTCGCTGCTTTTTCTCCCCGATCGCCGCCCTTCCCCTCCTAGCAAGGTTAAGCAGCCAAGGTTAAAGGCAGCATTAGCATCTAAATGTGCGGCTGAGGATGTGACAAAGGGACCGCTGCCGGTCCCCAACATCTCGCTCAGGCGGCGCCAAGACTGTTGCTGCCATAGTAACTGTTTCGAGACACGGCAATTATTTCTTCCCAGCTTTCCCCCATCCCATCTCCCTTCCCCCAGCTCATCCTGCGCTTCCAACTATCCTTTTTTTTTCATTCTTTATCAATTTTTTTTTTTGCCTTTTTTTGGGGGAGGGAATACAAAGGGCCTCAGGGTCCCGGAGCTGAGGGAGGGATGCTCCCTGCGCTTCCGCGGCCGCGTAGGGATTATCCCTAATAGCGACTTTTAATCTGCATCCAATTAGCCCTTCATCACCCGGGCAAAGCGAAATCTCGGAGCAGCAGCCTCTGCCGGAGCTTTCTGCCAAATCTCGTGACCCGAAGAGGGGGGAAAATCGGTTTACGGGGAGCATCCCAACTCTTGGATCCTCTCTCCCTGCTCTGCTCCTTCCTTCTTTGTGGCATCGCTTGTCCCGATCTGCTGCCTTTTGTTTCTGCATTCGAGACAGGGACAGCGGCCTAAACAAAGCGAACAGGCCGGGGCTGTAATTAGGGCTGGGGATCGCGGGGATAATTAATGGCATGCCTGTGCCTAATGCCTGGGATGCGGTGGCACTTCTGGAATAGCCGGTGCCGGGACAATACACGGGATTGAGGGCTCCAGATGGTTTTGGGGATGATTTTTGTCCAAGCAGCTTTTTCCCGGGATAATGGGAGCTGGGATAGGCACGCAAACACCGTGTAGGGAATTCTCATCCCAGTTTGTGAGCCCCGATGGAGGGGGAAAGACCCTGGGGAGGCTTTTGGGGATCTCCTTCTCCCCTTCATCCACTCTTTTCCTTTCCAAGGATTTCCCACTCGCTGCATAACGAGGCCAGGTGCTGCAGGATTCCGGGAGCCTGGGAGTCCCATGGGAGCCTTTGGGATACGAACTCTGAGGGAAAAGAGCATCGCGGATCTAACGGGACTCCTTCCTCCCGGGAAAGGCGGCGTTTTTTCTGCGGGGCTCGGTAACACAGCCCGGCACCCCCAGAAAGGTTTAATGGGGCAGAGCAGAGGAGCACAGGGGAATGAGGAGAGACAGACAGACGGACAACACATGTTTAACACCAGATTATCCCTCTGAGCGCTCCATTCACACCTCTGCCACCAGTTTGTCCAGTGGTTTCTGGAGGGGGCCCCCCCTGGGTGTTTTCCTGTTTCACCCTCCAGCCTTCAACCCTGGGTCTCCCCATCCCTGCCCGCTCCTTCCCAGGACTCCAGGGATAAACATCAAGGTCTGATGGCTCGGAGGTGTCTCCTGGGTGGGTGGAGGATGGAGGGATGTGCGGAGGCGGGGATGGAGGGGCGATAAAAGCAGCATCATAGTGCAGAAATTACTAAATCCACAGAGCTCCTAATGCAGGAGTGAGGAATAATCCGTTCATCTGCACCACAGCAGCAGCTCAGCTCCTTTTCATGACCTCAGATGCCTCCTCAGGCCGAGCAAAGTCCTCCAAGGACCAGCTTAAAAGCTGACTTTGACAGCCTCGGCCCCAGGAAACACCGAAACAGCCACACACCCAGGAGGAAGGAACTCTTCCTTCGAACGAATTGGTGTCAAAAAAGCCTTTCCAAGGCAGCCCAAAATCCAGTAGTTCAGCAGCCAGGAGTGGGAGAAGCTGGAGGAGTACAGGACAAGGACAGGCATGTATTAGAAATTTTTTATTAAAAAAAAAAAAACCTTCATTAATTCACATTCATAATGAAACTTTACAAGCTTTTCTCCTTCTCGGCATCCTGGGGCAGAATGCAGTGGCTCACTGCTCTTTTTTTGCTGGGTAAAGAGGTGTGAAAACTGCCTGGAAACATCCTCTGCAAACCCTCACAGCCCAAGCACGGCCTCACAGTTAGCCCGTGGCTGTGATATTCACCCCAAATCTCTCTTCTTGCGCTTTGCTTCAACTGCAGCCCCAACTCTGCCTGTCCGTTTTCCCCTGCCAAGCCATGGAATTGGGCAGGAGGAACAAACCATGTGCGTGACTGGAGCAGGCTGGGACAAAATCAGCAGCTCCCTGCCTTTGTTCCCATGATTTGCTGAGATGAGGGCACCGGGAGGGGACACGGGGCTGCCTCACACTCTGGGTCCAGCCGAACAGCGTTTTTATTTCCCCCCTAAACACCTGTGCTCAGTTTTGGATGTCCTAATTGGCTGCTTAGATGCTTGGGATAAAATCTTGTGAGTGTGGAGAGTGAGGAAAGTTGGATTTCCTCCTGTGATCGTTTCAGGGGTTGAGGTGTCAGCAGCTTTTAGGGTTTATCGGCTGCATCCATGCCCCCAAAATTCCCTGCTGCCCTAAGAAGGGTGCCAAGGATTCACAGAGTCGTTTAGGCTGGCAAAGATTTGTAAAATCATGAAGTTAAACCATGACAGGCTGAAATGATTCCCTGTGAGGATGGGGAGGCCTTGGCACAGGGTGCCCAGAGAAGCTGTGGCTGCCCCTGGATCCCTGGCAGTGCCCAAGGCCAGGCTGGACACTGGGGCTTGGAGCACCCTGGGATAAAGTGTCCCTGGCCACGGCAGGGGGGTAGAACAAGATGTTTTTTCAGGTCCCTCCCAACCCAAACCTTTATTAAAATCATCCCCATGGGCAGGGACACCTTCCAGTGTCCCAGGCAGCTCCAAGTCCCATCCAACCTGGCCTCCCTCATTCCTGCCCTGAATAATTCTGGGTAATAATTGCCCCTTTCTACCGTGGCAAAATTCCTGACTGAAGCAGTCCTGCCTAGGGAAGGAGTCAGCCATGCACATTTCACCCTATAATTTTTTCTGTGACACTCTGTCTCCAGCCAAAAAAAAAAAAAAAAAAAAAAAAAGGGGNAAAAAAAAAAGAAAGTGGATTAGCTCTGCTGCCAGTGATAAGCAGAGGAGGCTTAGAAAAACCCTCAATTTCCCAGCACCCATTCCCAGGGCAGTAAATCTTGGAGCCTTCGCTGCGGAGAGAGGGAAAGCACGGGGCTGGTGGAGATTTAGGGCTCATGAATCACCAGCATCTCAAATTGCCTCCTCGGGTGATTTGCACCACAAATTTCTGTTTAGCCCCCTAAAATGTCAGAACTCTTTATTTGCTGCCTGTCCTTTTTTATTTCCCGGCTGGTGAGTTGTTTTTCGGTTGTTTTTTTTCCCCTGCCTTAAAGGAGATGCTCCATGGCCAGAGGGAATCCAGCCCCGTGCTCTTTAGCAAGTGCAGGGCTGTTTGCAGCTACTTTGCTCAGCTGGAGCCCGATTTAGGGGAAAAAATGCACCAGGATGAAGGAGAAGGTCAGATATCAGCTCCTAATCCACAGCTGACCGATGCAAGGCATCCCCAAATTCCCTCTGCAGCAACAGCTTGAGCAAAACAAAGCTTCAAGGCAGGAAGGGTGAGGCTTGTCCAGGGCTGGCTGGGGACAGCAGGATCCCCGCTGTCCCCCGGGCACTGTGGGCAGCGACAGGGAGGGGACAGCCCAGTTTCGAGCTCTTCAGAGCAGTTATTTACCCAGCTGGGGAGGGGAAGGGTTATTTGCCTCCAGGCAGAAGGGAACTGCTATCCCGGCCCATCCAGGCGGGAGGGAAGGGTTGCCTGATCCGTGCAGCGCGGAATATCGGCTCTGCCTTTGGGAGGAGACCTCGGAGCACATTCCAGTGCCTGAAGGGGCTCCAGGAGAGCTGGAGAGAGACTGAGGACAAGGCATGGAGGGACAGGACACAGGGAATGGCTTCCCACTGCCAGAGGGCAGGGATAGATGGGATATTGGGAAGGAATTGTTCCCAGTGAGGGTGGGCAGGCCCTGGCACAGGGTGCCCAGAGAAGCTGTGGCTGCCCCTGGATCCCTGGCAGTGTCCAAGGCCAGGCTGGACACTGGGGCTGGGAGCACCCTGGGACAGTGGAAGGTGTCCCTGCTCCTGGCTGCACATCTGGGCAGGGGAAGGAATCTGAGCTGAAATCTGCCCTCTTTTGGCCTTTTGTGTTGTCAGGAGGTTGGCTGGCTGGAGAAGAATATCAAGAGCAGGGGCAGGAATTTCTGAAAGCATCCTGCACTTCAGCACCTGTGGTCAGCTGAGATGAATTCTCCATCGGGATGTTCCCCACGTGCCAGGCAGGCAGCAGTGGTGGCCACCTGCATGACAGTCACGCCATCAAGGGGTGTCTCCTGCATCCACAAATTGCCACCAAGGGGACTTTGATACCAAACAAATTCCCCATGGCACAGAAACCTCCCCCTGTACTTGGCAGCTGAGGCAAAGCCAGCCAAGGGGGTCAGGGCCGAAAATTACTCACAGAGATGTTTGCAAATGTGGATGACATTGGCCTCCCTCCTGCTTTTGAGGGCACCAAAGCCAAAAATCTCTGATTTATTCAGCCGCGGGAGGCTCAGCAAGACGGGCAAAAGTTGTTTTCTAGGGCCACCTGGTGACAAGCCTTGCTTTAGGATTTTGGGGAGTGAAAGAAGCCCCTCACACCTGGCAGCTCTTGCAAAGCACTGCCCCTTCTCTTCCCATCAGAATCTGAGCCTAATCCGAGTTTCCATCACTGCCTGGGACCCCGTGTGTTTCCACGCTCTCCCCATTTAATGTGCATTTTGTGTTCTGGATGCCTTTATTCCCATTTTCAGTCAGTAAAAAGCTGGGCTGCAGAATTAATTAAACAAAGTGATGTGAGTTGACCCATGGGGAGTTTTTTGGGGCTGCTGAGAAAGGCAGCAGCTTGTTCACCCTAATTAGCCACAACCAGGGTGTAAATCAGGAATTTAATGGAATGAGAGTAGTTTGGGTTGGAAAGGAGCTTAAAGCCCATCCCATCCCACCCCATGGGTGCCGTGGGAGCACAAGGGGTATTTCCACCTACAGAGCCCGGTTTTTAAAGGATGAGGGCAAAAAATTCCCACGGAATTCCCTACGGCTGCCGGAATTCCTCCTGTTCTTTGGCTCCCGTGTCGCTAGAGGGAAGCGTCGGACTGTGGGATGGAGCTGTGCCCGCAGTGTCCCCGCCCGGGTGGTGGCATCGCTGGGACACTCAGGGCATGGCCAGCCCCAAAGGTCCCGACATCCATGGACTTTCCTGGCTCGTTTTAGGGGTCAATCCTGGATCAGATCCCCTTCAAAATCTGTATAAATATCGGAATGATGGGACTTTGGCCGCACCATCCCTGGAAATGTCTAAACCTGGGCCAGTGGAAGGTGTCCCTGCCCATGAGCTGGATGGATTTTAAGGTCCTGTCCCACCGCAGCCGGGCTGGAATTCGGTGATTCCTGCGTGGCTCCTGTCGCCCCAGAGTGGTTCAGCAGAGGGAGCAGCACCACCGCGTCCCAGGCTGCTGCTCCTCCTGCAGCTTCACACTCATTTCCAGCACATCCCTGACTCCAGGTGGGTCAAAAATAACTGAACTATTCCCCAGGTGGGTCAAAAATAGCTGAACTATTCCCCAGGCTGCTGCAAACCAAATCTGGGAGACAAAACACAGGAAAAAATCTCCACTGCTATTAAGCGGTACCTTAAATAAACCCTGCTTCCCCTCTTCTGCATTCAGGTCTGGTGTAAGTTTTCCTGTAGACTGGGGATGCAGAAGCAGCAATTTAAATGGAGGAAATTAATTAATTAGTGTCAAGCCCATTCACCAAATGGGAAGGCTCCAGGGAATTTAGACTTGTCTCAGTTTTTTTTTTTTCCCTGTCTCTCTCTTTGAAAAGATGAATATTTCTCAGAGGTTTGTTATCAGTCAGTAATCTGTGGGAATAAAGCAAGAAGCCAGGTCTTCTGAGAGACAGACAGTGTCACCACTATTTCCGTCTGCATTTCCTAAGATATTTTAAATTATTCTGTTGAAGCCCTGGGGGAGGCGATTAATTGTTAATTTTGGCTTTCCTTGTAAAAAAAAAAATTAGGGTTGCAGATTTGAGAGGTAAGAACCATGAGTAGGGAATAATCCTCCATGATTTTTAAGGAACTGAGCCAGGGTCTTGGGGTATTTGAGGTTGCCAGTGCTGCTGGCCCTGCAGGAGAGTGGAATTTTCAAGATGGTTTGGTCAGGAATTTGCACTGAAGGAGGACACAAACCAGTCCACAGGGATTTTTTTTTTTTTTGTTAGACTGGAACAAAATCCCCTCTCTCCTGTTAAATAAGGCAAAAATTCCAGCGTGAACCATGACTGTACCCAGGTAAGGACCCCAGGAACAACCTGGTCCAGTGGGAGGTGTCCCTGCCCATGGCAGGGGGATGGAATGGGATCAGCTTTAAGCTCCTTCCCAACCCATTCTGGGATTCTATGAGCTTGCCCAGAGCCATTCCTGGCTGCAAGAGGTTTATTGATCATGCAGGAGAGGTTCTGGTGATCAAGAGGGATGCTGAGGTGCCCGACAGGAGCCAATCCTCATTTTCCAGGCTCTCACCTCACCTGACCAATTTAACAGGGCTCAGCACAGCTAATCAGAAGTGGCTGCTCTTTCCTAATGGGTCTTTACACGGGTGACAAAAGCCATCTTACACCTGGCAGCCAGAGAAATAAATCCCTGAGGGTGCCCAGAGAAGCTGTGGCTGCCCCTGGATCCCTGGCAGTGTCCAAGGCCAGGCTGGACAAGGCTTGGAGCAGCCTGGGACAGTGGAAGGGGTCCCTGCCCATGGAATGAGATGTTTTTTCAGGTCCCTTCCACCCCAAACCATTCTGGGATTTATGATCTCCCAAGAATTGCTTCTCCAACCATTCTCAGCTTCGCTGGAGCCCAGGGCACATTAAACATCCACCAGCTACTTCCACAAGGAGCTGCACCCTGGAGGAGTCAACTCCTTTGCCTGAGCCGTGCTGTGCCCCTGGCAGCTCTGCTGGAATCCTGCCTGAGAACATCCAGTCTGTCTGGAGGAGGCAGCATCTTCCCCTGAGGAACAGACCCCAATCCCAGCCCTTTGGACACATCCAGGTTGCCTGGAGAGGAGGAGCTGGGATCCCAGGGAAGCTGGGAACTCCTGAGGAAGGAGGGCAGGACGGAAAGGGAGCGCTCTGCCAGGAGTTTGGGTTGTCTCCCAGACTTCAGGGATGTGAATATACATTGAGTTTTACCCAAACCCTCAGCAGAGCCCGGCGTGTGTGTGGTCTGGCATGTACTGCTCTGGAAATGGGAGTGTTTCCCACGCAGATTGTGCAAAAAATGGGATGTTTGGGATATGAGGTCAGGGTTGGAAAGGTGCTGTCCTCTCTGACAAGAAGTTATCCCTGCATGAAGGCACTGCCAGCATCCCCCCCATGTCCTACTGAGCTCCAAGCCCTCCCTGTGGAGCGCTGCTGGGATGTCCCCAACACACCCCGAGGCGACCCTGGATCAGCACCTCACGGGATCCATCATTCCAGCTGATCCCTGCAGGCAGTAAGGGCAGTGGGGAAAGGCTGGGCATCCCCCAGCTCCTGGAGTTCTCCCCCCTGGGAAGGGACACACCGGCCGTGCAAAGAGAATAATGAAAGCCTGCTCCAGGAGTTTGGATATATATTTTTTTTTTAATTTTGTCAAAAGAGATAAATGTCCCGGCTTGTGCAGCGGGGAGAGATGGAAACGGCGTGACCTCCCTCATTAGCATCACTTTAGACGAGACCAAAGAAGCTGGGAGAAGGAGTCTGGCGATTTGTTCTCCTTTAAAAATGTCCCTGTCATCACGCTCCATTATTTATACCGGCAGCACCGCTGGCACCGAGCCTGGGCTGCGAGAGACGTCCTGCACTCCCTGCTGCTCTCCCTCCGAAGGAGACATGGACCTGCCTCAGGTTTGTGACCAAAGCCCCACCTGGGACCCATCAAATGAGTCAGTGACCTTGGGGACTCCGCCTGGTGGCAGAGGGCACATCATGGGCACACTGGGATCGCACGGGATTTATAGGAGAACAGGAAAGGGCTGGCTGGGTCTGGGCCATGCAGCCACAGCAGCCTCAGGGTTTGGGGCAGCTCCCTCTTCCTGAGATGCCCCCATCAGTCTCACCTCTTTCCAGGCTGGTGCTTGGAAACTCAAAACTTGGTGGATTGTTGGGTTTAAAATTTGCTTTTTGTGGATTTGCCTTTGGCTTCTGTTGGGGTAGCAAGGTCAGGCACTGCTGCTTAATCCCAGAGCTGCTCCACCTGAGCAACTCCACATTTCCTGAGGGTTTCACTTTGGGGCTTGGAGCTTCAAATGTGGAGCTTCAAACATGGAGCTTCTCCCCACAAATTTCACCGGCCAACTATTTTTAAAGACCAGGCAAAATTAAGGACAGTGCAAAACACAAAAAGCCTCATTTTTTTACACCTTTTTAAGCAAGAGGGAAACACTCCACCCTTTTCCTGACTTCACTTCCGACCCCCGATCTGAGCCTTTCTGCTGTTAATTCCCATCGATCTCAGACCATTTTCAGGTCTTTTGCAAATTCCATCTGCTCATCCCATGTGCAAAACTCCAGCTCTGACTTTCTGCAGAGGTCACCAGGGACACCAGGACCTGTTAGGTTTCCTCCTGAACTTTCTCAGCCCTCTGGAGCCAGCAGTGACTCAGCTGCTGCAATCCGGAAATAACAGGGAATGGCAGGAACACCCACGGGGAAATACCCAAAGAATTGCATTTCTCTTTAAAAACACTTTTACCGTGACCCAGCCAGCGCCAATGAGCCAAGCTCTGGGCTGCACTCCCTCCTTTCCAAAGCATTAAAACAAAAATTACCTCGTCAGCTGTCCTGGCTGGGATTTGGGAATCTGCAGAGGTTTCCAAAAGCTTGGATCTCTGGTGTCTTTGCACTGAAATAGAATCACAGAATCCCAGAACAGTTTGGGAAGGGGCCTTTAAAACCATCTTGTTCCACGTGGGCAGGGACACCTTCCACTATCCCAGGCTGCTCCAAGCCCTGTCCAACCCGGCCTTGGACAATTCCAGGGATCCAGGGGCAGCCACAGCTTCTATGAGAAGGGCCTCACGCCCTCACACGGAACAATTCCTTCCCAATATCCCATCCATCCCTGCCCTCTGGCAGTGCGAAGTCATTCCCTGTGTCCTGTCCCTCCATGCCTTGTCCCCGGTCCCTCCCCAGCTCTCCTGGAGCCCCTCGAGGCCCTGCAAGGGGCTCTGAGCTCTGTTGATTTTAACCCTTTCAAGTACAGCCTGACTACAGCCATCACCCTTCTCCCACGAGGATCAGCCACATCATCTCCATTTGCTGCTCTCCACATTCATTCCAAATCTTCCAGGCTCCAGCAGTTTTCCAGCTCTGGATAAGTGCTTTTCCCACGTTTTCCATGGGGTTTGTAAAGGGCCTGTGCCTGAAACCTGCAGCGACCTCCAGGGTCCAGCAGAAATCTGGAGCTGGGCAGGGCAAGGGCAAAGCCCTTTTGGGAAGGAGCCTGGGGAGGGATGGGTGTGCTGGCAGTGCTGCCACCACCTCCCTGTCTCTGCTGCTGTGAAATGCTGAAAATCCACACAAAACTCCCAGAATTCTGCTGCTGGAGGTGAGCTCTGCCTCAGCACAATTTAATATCGGAGCACTTGACCGTGCAGCCCCGTAATGTTCTTTTTTGCTGCTTTTTTTTTTTTTTTTTTCCCAACAGGGAGACTCCGTAAAGCTGAGGGCAAAATTGCCTCTGCTGCCGGCAATCGGGCTGCAAAACAAATTGTTATATAAAGAGAAGGGAATGATAATGGAGCTGCCTTTTTTGTGTGTTTGTTATTGAAGCAGTCAGCAGTGTTTTGCAGGGATGAGAGATATCCATCAGAGAACAGGCACATCTGCATTTTCTGGGAACACAGCAGGCACGTGGGAGCTGAGCACAGTGTTGGGGGGGGGAGGGAAATATCAGCCCCATCCTCACCCTGCACCCTGGATGTGCAGTGGGAAAGTCTCATCATTCCCCATTTGTCTTTCCTGCCTCCTTGGTCTCTCTCACAGGACCTTCCCCTGTCCCTTCACCTTTGCCAGGTGACAATTTCACCCAAGATGCTGATCCTCTGTGCTCCTCTCCTCACCACCTTCCCTGTTTGAGCGAAATTATCTTACCCACCTGCACGGTGTCATTAAAAACGAACCCTCCTCTGGTTCTGCCCAGGAGCAGGGAAGGCTGGAGCTGCTCAGCACAGCCAGCTCCAGCTTTTCTCCCCACCCTACTCTGCAATTGAGATATCAAGAGACAAGTTCAATTATTTCAAGGCGAGAGATCAGACTCCTCCACTGCAATGAGTGTCAGTGGGATTTAGGCTGGTTTTTTAAATGCTAACACTCCCATCCACATGAAAACAGGATCCTTTAGTGCCTGCCTGCCCCAGAGGAAGGAGAGCTCCTTCCCAGGCCTCAGGAAGGAGTTGGTTTGCAGCACTTTTCTCTGAAGTCTTTGCACCAAAGATATCATTTCTTGATGCAGCCTTGCCCTGACCTTTCAGGAGGTGGCCAGGCCCTTCCCCTTGGTGTGCCACCACATTAATCCCACCACAGCATCCTCACTCCAGGGCTTCCCTGAGCAGGCACCTGCAGCTCTTTGTGCCACACAAAGCTCTGTCAGGAGCTGGTGGGATGAATTTTTGCCCCTGGGCTGTAGCACTCGACCATGAGTATGGCTGGAAGTCTCTGTGAAAAAACGTGAGCTTGAGGGTGGCTCCCTGCTGCCTTGTTAGGGTGGATATTGCTTCTCACCTGAAATCAGAGCTGCTTTATTGACATGGTGATGCCTGGCTCCCAGGCAGCCAGGCTTTAATGCATGCTAATGAACAAAACAAGTGTTTTCCCCCCAGAAGCATCACGTGTTTCCCCAGACTTTCCCGCAGCTCAGCCCAAGAGATAACATCAAAGTGGTGCAGTTTAATGAACCTGCTCCCTTACAGTGGAGAGCATAATTTACTGGCTGCTATGCAGGGAGAGAAACCCTCGCTGCTGCTGAGCCTTTTCAGTCTATTCCTCTGATTTTAATAAGTTACAACTTCTCTTGTGCCATTGGGGGGGAAGAATGTGAGAGATGGAATGATAAAACAGTGATTCATCCCACGCTGGGAGGTTTATTAAAACAAAAACAATAACAAAAACAAAAAAAACCAGCAAAAAAACTGAGCTTTCGGCTACATCTGTGACAAGGAAGGAAAAAAAACAATTCTGTTTTAAGAGATTCCTTCTGTACCAGGCAGAAGGGCTCCAACCCAGTGTGTTATGAGGAAGCAGAGATACCTGTGCACATCCCAACCCCTCTCCACCTGATGATCTCTTCTCCCAGGAAAAACTGCCAATAAGATGAGGGAAAATGGCCTCAAGCTGCCCCAGGGGAGGTTGAGGCTGGATATTAGGAAGAATTTCTTCTCTG
The DNA here is from genome assembly GCA_013400955.1 of Drymodes brunneopygia. NCBI lineage: Eukaryota > Metazoa > Chordata > Aves > Passeriformes > Petroicidae > Drymodes > Drymodes brunneopygia. The sequence goes on along the minus strand of VZTZ01037395.1, from coordinate 27,170 downwards.
AAGGAGCAGCCAGTCTTTGGGGCGGTGGTGGAGTCACCATCCCTGCAATGTTCAAAAAACGAACAGACATGGCCACGTGATTCATTTGAAGGTTGGACTTGAGGTTTTTCCAGCATTAACCATCCCATTATTCCATGGCACTGTGTCCTGGGTGGCCACCAGCCCTTATCCCCTGCTGCTCTGGAGGAGAGGCACTAAAGGCCAGGGCAGGACAGGCTCAGCCACAGGAACTGCTGCTGTTTGAAGACAACAAACATTTATCCACAGCACATCTCTCCCAAGGCGAGGTCCTACTGCTGGAATAACCTCATTCCAAGAGGACACCTCGCTTGGGAGCCAGCAAAAGCTGAAAAGCCCCTAATGCTGCAGCCCAGTTCCTGCACAACCAGAGTGGAGAGGGAAGCTTTAATTGCTCAGAGATTTCCATGGCAACCTCCCCACTCAAATGGCCGAGCACAAGGGCTCTCTCCTCTCTTCTCCTCTCCCTCTCCCTCTCCCTCTCCCTCTCCCTCTCCCTCTGGAACAATCAGGCCATGGTGAGAGCTGTGTTTCAGCGTGGCTTGCACAGAGCTGAGCTCTGAGGGGGCCCAAGGAGCCTGGTCTGTATTTCCATGGCTGTTTTTGCTCTCCTGCCTGCCCGAGAGATCCTGCCAGAGGCTGCTGGTGAAGCCAGGAGAGGCATTTTCCTCATGGAATCGTGGTATGCTTTGCGTTGGTAGGGAGCTAAAAGATCATCCAGTGCCACCACCCGCCAGGGACACCTTCCACTGTCCCAGACTTCTCCAAGCCCCAGTGTCCAGCCTGGCCTTGGGCACTGCCAGGGATCCAGGGGCAGCCACAGCTTCTCTGGGCACCCTGTGCCAGGGCCTGTCCACCCTCACAGGGAACAATTCCTGCCCAATATCCCATCTAAATCTACCCTCTTTTAGCTTCAAGCCATTCCCTGTGTCCTGTCCCTCCATGCCTTGTCCCCAGTCTCTCTCCAGCTCTCCTGGAGCCCCTTTAGGCACTGGAGGGATCTCTAATGTCCTCTGGAGCCTTCTCCTCTCCAGGTGAGCACCCCCAGCTCTCCCAGCCTGTCCCCACAGGAGAGATAAAGAATGTAAATAACAAGCCAGGCCCTCATCTCTCTCTCCCCAGGAAAATGTTCCCCATTTTTTGGTCCCTGGGATTTTGCTCCCTCTTTCCGCCGGGTTGAAGAGGAATTGGGTGTTTGTATTTCCTTGTGCTCTCACCCAGCTGCTGGGTCTCATTGCTGCTGTCAAGGTTGGAGGATTCCTCTTGTGCTTCTGATTTTTACTTCATGAGGAGGAGCCTGGCTTTGGGGAGGGGGCACAGAAATAGGTTTAGAATTAAGCATGGAAAAAGCAGGCAGCCCTCAGCTCTGCCTTGCTCCATCCAAAGCAGTCACAGCTCCTGAGGTGACATTTTAGATCATGAGAGAAGGAGGAGGAGGAGGAGGAAGACATCAAGGTGGTGTCCAACAGAAGGCATTGTTCTCTTCTCCGGGGCCGTGAGAATGGCAGAACATTAATATTTGCTTTTCCATTTCCCTCTGGGCCCCATTGTTCGAGGGCTGGGCCCAGAGACAGCTTTGCAGCTCACCTCTGTTTACTCTGAGCGCCTGGGCTGGGCCTGTCCCTTCCTACAGAGCCGGGTGGGGAGGAAAGGCCAATTCTTCACGCCCAGAGGGGACTCATTGTCCCTCCTGACTGTCGCTCCAGAACAGCTGCTCCTCTTGGCTTGTGGAGCTCTGGATTTTCTCTTTTAGCAGCTCAGCACTACTTTAAAAGGTGGGCCTGGCCCGAGCATGGCTGCCAAATCAATGGGCTTGCTGCGAGGCTCAGCCCGAGTGGGAATAGATCCAGGGATGGAGCAGGTCAAAAAAATCCCACTTGGCTTCTTGCTCCAGGGTTTCTGACAGCAAAACCCCCCCGTTTTTAGCAGTGACTGCGTGAAACTCATCGTGCTCAGCCTCTTCTTGTTCTGCTCACCTTGAAACTAGCTCAACTCAAACCAGATTTTTACATCTTCAAAAAAAAAAAATTGTATTTCCAAGGATCCTTTTTTGATGTGTTGAGGATGTCAGGAAGAGGTGGTGAATCCTCCTCTTTCTTTTAAACTCTGCCCGTGTTGGGATCTTGCATGTGGTGGGATCTTCAGCAGGAAGATTTGCCCCTCAGCTGTGGTTTCTGCCTCCTAAACCCAGCAAGCTGGTGGCTTTTACCTCTTATTAAGAATTGCATCCCATCTGTCTGGCTTGATTTTCACTCTCACTCTGTGAGAGCAGAGCCATGGCACGAGACCTGCATCTTGCTGAGCCACCCCCTAAGCACCTTTGCTGCCCCAAAAAGCAAGAATTTTTCCTTCGTTGGAGGCAGGGAAAGCAAAGAGGCCTTTCCTGCCCAAACTCACCACCACGTCTCCGTTCACTGCATGATTTAACAGCCACAATTACAAGGTTAGATTGACCCTGTGTCTAGGAAAGGCCCTTGCTGGCATTTCTCACCCTCTGGAAGGGAGGGAAGTTTGCCTCCTTCCCCTCACCCAGGCCCATGGCATCTGCTGGGTTTTTTTAAGCAATAAAAAACCTCTTTGGATTTATTGTCCTGTGTCACCCCCTCGGTGCACAGCTTTCACTCCTGCTTAGCCCAGCAGTGGGGTTTCCGCATCAGCAACAGACCCAACCCCATGGAGATTTTAAACCTGGCATTGTGGGACTGAGGCATGGGAGCACAAGAGGGACAAGGAAGAGAAAATTTGGGTTCAAGGGCAGAAGGGTGATGCTTTTTGCTCTGTTATCTCCACATATGCTGCCTGCCCAGGACCCAGAATGACCCAACCCCAGCAGCAAAAGCAGCATCTCCAAGCCCTCCATCATAGGGTGAAGGGCCCTGGAAGATGGGTTTGGAGACCTGGACCAAAGGGCAGGTGGCTCCTGTGGCATCTTTATCTGCTGCTTGTGCTCAGTGCCAAAACTGGGAATTGTGCATTGAGAGACGGGTGGGATCATGGCAGGAAGATGGGAATGGGGCAGAAAGGTGGGAAGACAGCAGAAGAAAGGTGGGAAGGCAGCAGAGGATGGGAATGTGTCAGCAGGGACACACTGCTCCTTGAGCCTCACCTCAGACTCCCAGACTCCCCCAAACGCAGGCTCCGTGCCCGGGGTGAGTTAATTGGGATGTAATCCTATGACTGAGGGCAGGACAGGCCCCAGCCCATTCACAGCACCTCTGTTAATTAAGACCAGCTCCAAGCCTCTTCAAACAAGCTGGGGAAGGAGCCAGGCCACTGGTTTGCTTTTGATGTGCTGCATCCAGAGCTTACTGGGAGCCAGCAACCCAGGGCAGATGTTCCCCCACAGACACACTCTGTGCTGGGCTTACAAAATCATGGAATTATGGAATGGCCTGGTTGTGAGGGGACATCAACGCCCATCCCATTCCACCCCCCCACCCTGGGACACCTTCCACTGTCCTTGGTTGCTCCAAGCCCCATCCAACCTGGCCTTGGTCATTTCCAGGGATGCAGGGGCAGCCACAGCTTCTCTGGGCTGCTGAAATGAAGGAGAAGTAAAGACATCCCTCTTGAAGGGACTTAGAGGAGGTCTGGCAGCCCAAATTTACTGCAGGCATCATGCAACTTGTTAGTTTTCATTAAATGCAGCTCTTCCAGCCATGTGGGAATCACAGCTTTTGTTAAAGAAGCCGTTGGAGTCTCACACAAGAGGCAGAAAGCAGAGAGAACTCAGAGCTGGAACAGAAAGCAAATAAAAACTCCAATATTTTGGCTTTGTAATGAATATAATTAATTATGCTGAAGCTCTTTGCATAATTCCACAGTTGTCTGGGAGAGTTTGCCAGAGCAAGTAGTTCTGACACGCTGCACACAGAAACTGCCCTTTTGACTCCACGAGGATATTGAAGATGTTCTGGTAAATATTTACATTTTTTAATCTCCAGTGCTAATCAGAGCTGAGATTATTGCAGTCACAAGAGTTTATTAAAATAAACTCTGCCCTGATTGCTTGCTTTCTGCATCTGCTAGGGTTTTTTCCCTCCCCCCCACAACTGTCCAGATGCCAGGGAAGCTGGGATTTTATCGGGGTTAGATTTGGTAGAATACTGCAGTTGCTGTAGTAGTTTGAAAGGGTTTGGTCCTCAGGGGCAGATGTTATTCCAAAATTAAGTGTCACCCAAATCATTCTTGATGCTGAAATTCCTGAAATGTGGGGAATCTTGGGGTAAAAATTATTCTGTGGCATTTTTCCTTCCTTGAAGCTGCTGCTTATTGGGAAAAGTTGTTTTTATTAGGGAGAGAGGGCAGTGTGAGGTCTCGTGGTGTTGTCTCAGCCCACATTGAAGGTCAAGCTTCTGCTGCAGCCCCTGGAAGGGCTCCTTTGGCCCCATTCCATGGAGCTGGCCTAGGTTATCACCATTCATGCATCATCTCACCACAGAGCCCTGGGGCTGTCTCATAAATGTTCCCCAGGCCAAATTCAACACTCTGAGTGTGCAGTGGGGAAGGATTTGCATCCCTGAGCTGGGAAGAGCCAACGCTGACAGATCCCTGCTCTTCCCCAGTCCTTGCAAAGCTGCTGGGCTGTGCTGCAGGTGCCCTGGGATGCTCTTAGCAGGGCTTCACCTGGGCTCCAGCAGGAGCCTGAGCTGTGTCTGTGGGAAATCTCCTCCCCAAAGGAAAGGGTTCAGTGATTTTTTCCTGCTTCCTCACTTTGCAAGTTGAAAATTAAGCCTGGTCTGGGTCTGTGCTGAAGACTGCCTTGGACCAGTGCCTGGCTTTTATGGGGTGGTTTGTCCAAGCAGGAGTCACAAAGGGTCAGGAAAAAGACCATTTTAAAAGCAAGCAGAGCTCTGTAAATGCCCCCTGAAGCCTTGGGTTTCTCGCAACAGCCGTCCCTGCTGCCAGGGCTCGTTCTGCCCCTTGCACAGCAAGACTTGTGAGAGAGGGAAAAGCAAAGGCTGCGTGTCCTGAGCTGGCAAAACCAAGGACAAATAATTGCAGAGCCGAGCAGTCAGCGAGGACAGAATAAATGAGCTGTTTGACAATCACAGCGGGGCTCAGCACTGCTGCCTGTGCCCCGCAGTCAGGGAGCTCTGCCATCTCTCCTTCCTTCAGGTGCCTTTGGTTTTCTTGCTCTTTAATATCAGCCCTGCAAAGTTTGCAGCTTGTCTGGGCACGTTCTTTCAGTGCTGCTGAGTTTAGGCTCTGGGCAGAGGTGAGAAGCCCTCGGATCATCCTCAAGGGGAAGGAAAAGCATCACACTTTGTTTGATATGACTTTTCACCAGGGGTGGGCCCATTAGAAATTGGGGCAGTGCCACTAAACAAGCTTCTGGTTGAACCCTCAGACAAGTTGGGGAGGAAAAACATCACCTCAGGAACACATCAGGAAAAAAAAATAGCAAGAACTCTTATATTTCAGTTTTCTATGTGAAAGGAACAAATTGCTGCTGTCATCTGTCCCCCCTGGCAGTGCCAGGCTGTCTTGTAGTGAAGGCTCACCCATCTTTTCAAGTCTGTCAGATAATTTTGACCTTGCTGCAGACCAGACTGGGGGTTTGGGGCTGTCACCAGACAGGCTGAGGAAGGAGGGGAGGAAAGAACATTCGGTTCAGCGCCGTGGGAATGAGGCAGTGTGAAAAACAGGGAACAACCCGTGAACAGATGGAGGGGGAAGTGGTGAAGACGTGCAGGCTCTACTGCATTAATGATCTTAATAAGCAGTGAGGGGTGATTAATGAATTATAGCCAACGGATTGGGGTCACCCCAGGGCAGGGCTGCCCCTGCTTTGCAGTCAGGAATGGAGTTCTGGGCAAGTGGGTCCCTCCCCACCACCAAACTGCATTTTGGAGCAGGGAAGTCTTTCTGAGACTGTGGATAAACTCTCTGCCTGACTGAAGTGGTGAAACATAGGGAGAGGAAAATGCAGCACTCTCCAGAGGGGCTGGTGCCAGGATCTCTGGGAATACAGAGCTCTCCTGAGTTTTCCCAGGTGCAGGACACCTCAGAGCAGGCTTTGAGCTGTGTAAGGTGTAGGAGCTGAGCATTGCAGGGCAGGGCTGCGTTTCCAGGTGCCTCAAGGATGTGCCTCTCCACAGAGGATGGGACACAGCCACAGCCAGGCTGGGATCTGCTGGAATTCTCTTCCTCATGGAGCTTCCAACCCAGGCCTGGGGCTTTCAGCGTTGCTGCTGTCTCACCCTGGTGGGTGGTGAGGGTCGTGAGCTCAGAGCACTGCAGCGACCTTCAATCATTGTATCACAGGATCATTAAAGCTGGGGAAGCTCTCTAAGATCAGAGCCCAGCCATTCCCCCAGCACTGCCAAGGCCACCACCAACCATGTCCCCAAGTGCCACATCCACATGGCTTTTAAATCCCTCCAGGGATGGGAACTCCACCACTGCCCTGGGCAGCCTGGTCACCCTTTCAGAGAAGAAATTTTCCATAATATCCCATCTAGACCAGGCTGGATGGGGCTTGGAGCAACCTGGGATAGTGGAAGATGAGCTTTGAGGTCCCTTCCAACCCAAGCCAGTCTGGGATTCTGTGGTTCCACACAATCCCAGTCAATCACTCACACGCTGTCCTTCCCTGCTAAGCTCAGCTCTCTGCTCTGACTGCCAGGCTGGGCAGAGGTGTTTACTCACCACTCAGTCTCTGCTGCAGCCTGGAGAGCCTGGAGAGGCTCAGCTGAGGCTGTGTTGTGCTCAGGTTGCTGCTGGGTTGCCAGGCAAACAAGGCAGGACCTCTGTGGATTACATCATTTTTCCCAAAAAACCTCCTGCCATGGAAAAATATCTTAAAGGGAGCTGGTCATTCCCAGAGAAAAAGCAGTAATAAAATGGGTGAACTCTTCCACGGTCCCAGATCAATGGAAAGGAGCACACAGATGTGATTCAAAGCAGCATTAACTCAATCACTGATAAGAATGTCCACCAGTGACGGTGTGCTGCCCAGGGTGCTATGAGCTTCATTCCAGCTGCAGGCTGAGCCAAGCCGTGGAATAAGTGGACTTTTTGAGAGGAAGGATGGCACAGGGATCAGTGTGGGACGCCCAGATCCCGCTCCCTGTGCTGCCACTGACCATGGTGGGACACTCAGCAAGCACTTGTCCTGTGTCTCCTGTAGGGCAGAAGGATCAGGGAGCTTCCTCAGGCCTCCTGCCCTACCCTCAGCCACAAGGGGAGCCCAGCTCAGACAATTCCACACATCTCAGCTGGAAGAGCCCTCTGGGATTGAGTCCAACCATTCCCTCAGCACTGCCAAGGCCACCGCTAACCCATGTCCCCAAGTGCCACATCCATATGTGTTTTAAGTGCCTCCAGAGATCTTTGACTCCATCACTGTTCTGAGCAGCTGTGCCAGGGATTGACAACTCTTTCCATGAAGACATTTTCCTAATATCTGATCACCAAGTGGGCAACACAACCCTCTACTCTCAAACTCAACCAGGGAAGGTTATCCATGGATATTGCTGTGACTTCTCATGGCATTTTCCAGCTCCTTTAAAAGTTCCTTCCAACCCAAACCTTTCTATGGTGACTTGAGAGAAAGAAAATTGAGCTGCAATTGCCACAGGTAACCTGAAGCTGCAGCAGCCCCAGCTGCTGAAAAATAAATAAATCCTTGTCTCCAGGACAAGCTGCTCTAGTCAGGACTAATTGCAGGAGGTTTCTTTAACTCTGACCATGGCAACAGTGCTTGACTCTGGGCTTCTGCCACCAGCAGGTCTCCAGGCACTTTCCACTGAGGAAATCCATGTATTTTCCATGGATTAATGCAGGAGAAGTGACAGCTCAAAACTTCCCCAAACTTGTGTCTTTGCTAGGTAACAGCCTGGGGACAGTTTATCCCTCTCCCTCTCAGCTTTGCACCCCCCTGGGGTCTGTCTGTGTGGTCACACCTGTGCCTGCTCAGCCACCTGCTTGATCCCACAATGCCTGCAGGACACCTGCGCTGTGTCCCTGGAAATATTTATGGAAGTTCATCCATCAGCAATGGAGGCAAGGGTGCGGCCCGGCAGAAATTTAGCTGAAATACAGCATTTTTTTTTTTGGTCTCAGGAATGAATCTTGGCGAGTTCCATGGTTTTGGCTGACATGCCATAAATTCCAGGCTCGTTAGCAAGGAGGAGTTGATGCTAATTGTGCAAGGCCAGGTGATGTTTGAAATAGGATCTGTGTGGGCATTGTTGTAACTGATCCTTGGCTGCTTGGGGAGCCTTGGCCAGGGTCTGAATGGCTCTCCAAATACAAATATTTGCCTGTGGATGGATGCCTCATTATTAATTTAAAGCCTGCCATAAATCATGAGCTCAGAAATGCAGACTTCAGCTTCGCAGGCAAAAATAGATGTGGCCTCTTGCATGGGGAGCCGTTCCCGATTACACTTCCATAATTGGATCATGCCGAAATGGATACCTTAAATTTAGTTACAAAGGGCTAACAAGAGAAAAATGCCAGCGATTTATCACAGGCAAGGCGCTATATTTAAAGCTGTCAGCATTCCTGGACTATAAAGTGATTATAAATCCAAGTGATTTGTAACCGGCCATAGGAATCTGCCTCCATGCTGGCATCCAACACCCGAGCTCTCCATGCTGGATTCAGCCACCTAATTAAGCCTTCACCTCCTTTTCAGTTTAGGAATAACCCTGCTGCTCTTGCAGGTTTGAATGCACTGCCAATCCCAGCCCCAGACTTAATTGATTTCCTTCAGTAATCAATACCTGCTGCTGGTTTGGAGCTGGAGGTGCTGGAATGCTGCTCTCGCGTCCCATTTAACTGAAATAAAGCAGTGCCTGGCCCCATTCTGGGGCTGTGGCAGCTCATTAGCTGACACATGAGAGGAGCAGCAGACAAACAACTCACTGAAGTGTGCTTTTCCGTGAGCCCTTCCAAGCAATCTTTAGAAATGGACACACAATAATCCATAGTTTGATACCTCTTCAATCCCCGGAGCTTGTTGGCATCGCCAGCCTGCAAAAAAGGGATAAAAATCTTGGGAGCAGGCAGGCAGGCAATGACTGTGCTGAGGTTCCTTCCAGGTCTTCACTGGTTCATGCCCTGGAGCAAGGGAGTTTACCTTGTTTTATAAACTCATTTAGACCTTAATCTCCAACCTCGAGGAAGGTGGTGGTTCACTTCTCCTAGCGTTGGTATCTTCTCCTCACATTGGTAAAGGATTTTTCCATGGATAAAACCCATGAAATACTTTTTAATTTAAGTTCGAATACATCTGCCCTCCATTCCGCAGCCTGCTAAGATTTCAAAACCTTGATTTCTAAAAGTTTCTCCTTTTTTTGGGTCACAACCAAACCCAGGTTTGCACATCAGAGATGCTGGAATTGAGAGCTGATGCCAGCTCTCCATCCCTTCTTACCAAAGCCAGAAATGGAGCACTGATGTCTCCCAAGAAATTCCATTATTTGTTACTAAATATTTGAAATTCTGTTCAATAATAGAAATAATGTTTTATTCAAGTATCTTTTTACCTTTGCTTGCTGTGACATTGAGATATTTTACTTGCTAGAGACACACACAATGGAAAGATGTTTGCTTGAATCATGATACAGATAATCCTGAAAGAGTCTGGAATTTGGGAAATTGGCCACAAAATAAGCCAAGGAGCAAAGCCTCTGTCTGTGGCTCTGCTTCCCTTTGTGTTTTCATTTCCTACGTTCATTCCTTCTCCCTTACATGATGTCAGACCCCTGGAATGCACTTATTTATTAGCAGGGTAAAGAACAATAAGCGAAAAAATGCAATAAAAGAAGAAACTGCTCCTAAACGTCCCTTGCCAAGCCTGTGAATCCTTCAGGAAACTAATCCAGGCCACAGCTCAGCAAATCACTGAGGAATGTGGGTTGTCCCATGGGATTAAAGAGCCCTCAGGAAGGCTGCTGAGATATGAGGGGGGGAACCCCATTTCACCACCTTTCCATGTCTTTTAATAAAAGCTGCGCCTATCAAATCTTCGTTTTATACAGCCCAAAAGCTCTTTCTTTGCTTGCTTCAAAGCCAGGACAAAGCCAGGATGCCCATGAAGGGTGAATTTGTCCCTGGAGGTCCAACCATGCTGCAGCCAGTGCTGCAGTAACCTCAGTGCTACCTAGAAAATCATGGAATGGTTCCAGTTGGAAAAGCCCTGTAAAATCATCGAGTCCAACCATTAACCGACCACACAATTCCCAATTTACACCTCCCAAGAAAGATTTTCCAGGGAAGGCTTCGTGTCTATGTCCAAAAATCCTCTTGCAGGGATGACTGAGCAGCAGGAAAGAGCATGGTCAAAACCAAGCCAAATTCAGCCCTGCTGTTACTGAGGCTGGAGAGAGTTTCACCCTCCTCATCCTCTTGCTCACCAGGCATCTCAGAGGGGTTCTGGGAGAGTCAGACAAGGCTGAGCTCACAGAATTTATGGATGTGAGGAGAGAAAGACCATCTCCCCCAGCTGAAAACTGAGATAAGCATCTCAAGGGGCTCCAATAGAGCTGGAGAGGGACTTTGGATAAGGGCAGGGAGTGACAGGACAAGGGGAAAGGCTTCACACTGAGGGAGGGTAAAGTTACATGGGATACTGGGAAGAAATTGTTCCCTGGGAGGGTGGGCAGGCCCTGGCACAGGGTGCCCAGAGAAGCTGTGGCTGCCCCTGGATCCCTGAAGTGTCCCAGGGGAGGTTGGACGGGGCTTGGAGCAGCCTGGGATAGTGGAAGGTGACCCTGGTCCTGCAATGAGATGAGCTTTAAGCTCCCTTCCAACCCAAACCACGATTCCAAGTTCTATTATTCCATTCCAATAAAGCAGAAAGGTTGGCTGCTGCTGGTAAATCTTGGACAGGTTCGTGGGATTTTGCCACCCGAGAAAGATACTCAGTCTCCTCCTTGTTTTTCTTTCCATTCCCACCGAGATCAGCCCTCACAAACTGAGCCCTGGATTTTTAGCAGGTATTTGGCACGTCCGCCCCAAACATCAACACCTCACAGCTGACTGACGCTCCTGAGTGAAACGACTTCTCTTTGACTACTCTCTTGCACAAAAAAAACCCCAAAACAGGGAAAGCAGCAGCTTCCCTTCCCCTTTCCCCCTTCCCTCGGTTCTTGCCGGCTCCTTTAGAAATCTCCGATTGCCGGCGTGACTCATCCAGGTGCCAACAGCAAACGGGAGGGAGTGAGGGAGGGGTGGCTTTTGATGTTCCGGGCAAATTTATGTTCCTAGTAATCGTTCCTTGGACGGAGTAAAGAGGGCTCAGCCAGGCAGACGTCCCAGCTGTGCGGGTTTGATGGCTGCGAGGGACACTTTCCTCCCGCTGTTAACTTACCAAGTGTGTGGTTAATGGCAAACATTAATTAACGCAAGAGTAGCACGGTTGAGCCAGCGGGACAGGCTGTGACTTCCTTTGGGAAAGAGTTTGATGGCCTTGATATATCCCAAATATCCTCAGAGCAGGCAGGGGACAACGCTCAGCCTGGAGTGGGGAGATGGGGCTGAATTCTCAGCAGAGAAGGACCAAGCCAGGTGGCTGAGGCCTTCCGGGGGCGGGGTATGAAACCTTCTGGAAAGATCTTTCCACCACAGAAAAACAGTTTGGCATCCTCCTTCAGGGCAAGGTTGCTCAGCGGTGCTTTGGATGTCTCCACGTGGGTTCCTGCCCACAGAGACTTCAGAGCTGGCTTTGAAGTTGTCCACCCTCCTCCCCTGGGCCTGCTCTGACTTTGACCTTCCTGGCCCAAAAATAGCTCCTCTCAGTCACAGAAAATATCAAAGGTGTGGGACAATGGCTGGGTCCCCATTCTCCCTGAGGGCAGTGGGAACTGTGTCACGGTCTGGAGAGAACGTGATGGGACCAGCAGGGCCCTGTGACAGTCCCCTTAGTCTTGGGGTGGGGGACACGTTTCCACTTGGGGACACACGGCAAAACCCAGCCTCTGTGTGGTGGCCGGTGGGACAGCAGCTCACCTGGCCCAGAGAGGTCACAGCAGAGCACAGGAGCTCCCAGACCAGCGCCAGTCAGCTGCTCAGAGCCAGACCTGCAGCAGCAAGGTTGTCCCAACGTACAGGTCCTTCTCCATCTTACCTACACATCCCACACTACCCAAGCCACACATCCTACACCATCCCAACCTACAGGCCCTACACCATCCCAAACTACAGGTCCTACANCCCAAACTACAGGTCCTACACCATCCCAGCCTACAGATTCTATACCATCCCAGCCTACAGGTCCTTCTCCATCCAACCCCCAGGTCCTACACCTTCCCAACATACAGGTTCATGTCCGTCCAATCTACACATCCTACACCACCTCAGCCCACAGGTCCTGCACCCTCCCAATCTAGAGATCCTTCTCCATCCAACCCACAGGTCCACCACTCTCCCAATCTACAGGTTCTTCTGCACAGAGCCTACACATCCCACACCGCCCAACACACAGGTCCAACCTTCCTAACCTACAGATCCTCTTCTGTCCAGCCCACAGGTCCAACACCATCCCAACCCACAGGTCCAACACCACTCCAGACTACAGGTCCAACACCATCCCAACCTACAGATCCTCCTCGGTCCAGTCCACAGGTCCAATACCATCCCAGCCTACAGGTCCACCACCATCCCAACCTACAGGTCCTTCTCCATCCAGCCCACAAGCCCCACAGCCATCATCACAGTCACACAGGTGTTGTCACTTCACATGGCTTTGCTGTGTGCCCAGCCCAACCTGAAATTCACTGGAAGCCCCAGATTGTGAAGTCATGTGAACAAGGAACAATCTCCATTCTCATTTTTTAAACTCTAAAAGTCTTTTTGGGAAATTATTGTCATGTATTGGGAATACTTTACTCCCTCATAGTAAGACAGATCCTGTGAAAGCCCAGCCTGTCTAAATTTTTTACTGATTTTTTGAGACTTGAGTGTTTGCTCGGTTAAAAAATATAATATCTATGCTCACAGATCTTGCCTTACCCATGACCTTGGACTATAAGAGCCACAACAGCTCTGCCATTAGGAAAAAATCATCTTTTGAGCCTGTGGCTGGGAATACTGACAAAATCCAAACTAAATGCCAATTTCTCTGCTGGAGCTCAGGCTTCATCAGAAGAAGCTTGCGGTGGTGTTTCAGTTCACAACCTTCTCTACAGGCAACACAGTCCAACTTTAGAGACGATGAGACAAAAATAAATGGAGGAAACTCGACACAGGAACATAATCAAAGGCACTGAGCCTTTTAAGATAGTGTCTGCCCTGATGTTTACAGAGTCCTCCCAAAGCCAGGAGACTTCTTCTGGACTTCAGAGACTCAGTGCTGCTCTGTTCTTGTTTATAGCCCCGATGCCAAAGAAAATGGAGGGGCTGATAAGCACCGTGCACCCTGCCATGCTCTATCAATGGACTCTTCCTTGGGATTAAGTGCCTGAACAACATAAAAGTGTTTTCACTCTGCTTTATGTTCTCATCTGCCTCCAGAACAATTATTTTCGGAGGAACACAGGCTCAGTAGGACTTGGGGTTTGTTCATACTTTTCCATCAGGCTGCAATGGAAAGCCCACGTGCAATGTCTCACTCTCGCTCCCAGCCCACGGCATTGTCCTCATGGGCTTGTCTTGTAGCTGTCCCTCGTGTGGGAATTCGCTCATCTGAATCCAGAGCATGCTCCAGCCCGCCAAGGAATGGCTCCCCTTGGAAAAGCAGACATATTTAAAGGGAGCTTTCACTGGAGCCACTCGATGTTCAGCCTCTTTGTGTGTCTGGACCCTAATTAGAGAAGGGAATTGTGGATCGGGAGCTGGAATTTGGTAGGACTCGCAAAAGAGCTTCACCCCAGGCTTGCAGTCTCCTGGGGTTTGCCATGATTAGCGGCTCCAATCCCACTGGTTGGCTACAATGGAATAGAAGCCCTCTAGTTGTGTGTTAATTACAGTTAATTGCTCACCAGGAAGGAACCCAGGCCTTCCTAGCTGATTGTGGGGAGCAGTGATAGCTGAAGGAGGATCCCCCAAGGCAGGGTGGAGGGTGATGCTGGCAGGAGGCAGGGCAGGGGTGCCCAGGTCACCTTCCTCCTCTGCCACCTGGGCTGAATCCAGGTGGCCACAGCCCCGAGGCTCCCAGAGCTCCAGGAGCGTTTGGACAACGCTCCCAGGGATGCACAGGGTGGGATTGTTGGGGTGTCTGTGCAGGGCCAGGGATTGGACTGGATGATCCCTGTGGGATTTTCTGTGATCCCAGCCCTGCCCTGCCCTGGCTTGCCTGGGTCTCTGCTCTGCTCCCAGGCTGCTCTTTGGCCGGTCCCATCCCTTGCTGACCAACCCAGCCTCGTTGGGGGCACAGACCTCCTCCTGCTTCAGGCCTCTGAAACTCCCTCAGATCCTTTTTCCCTGCGGGAATTCCAGACCAGCATCAGCTCGAGGCTTTGCAGGTGAGGTGGAGGGGAAGGGAGGCTGAGGGAAGTGGGATATGCGGTGGGAAGGGAGGATGGGTGTGCGCACCCAGCGCCTGCACTGAATTCCATGGAAAAACTGCTGCCAGGCTGTGAGCTCGGGAGAGCAAGGGAACACGGCCAGCAGAACGCAGAGCCTGAAGCAAACACAGGCTCAGGGTGAATGTGGGGGGCCGGGGTTGGCTCCTATGGGTTTGTTGTTGCAGGGAGGAATGCGAGCAATTCCTTGGCAGGATTTCTCCGCAGGATATTAGCATTACAAAGGGAGTCGCTGAGCAGGGATAGTTCAGATACGGCTGTTGCTGGCTCACTTCACCCTCTCTGGGGGTCTTTGTTTGCTCTGTCCTTTTCCAGTTAATACAGTCTGAGGATCATTTGATTCCTACATTTTTCACATCCAGAGCACCCCAAAACCTCCCGAGGAGGAGAGCTGGGAGGATAAAATCCCATTCAGCATCGTCCCAAAATTCCTTGGCCTTTCTCTGCAGGCAGAGTGCAACGTGGAGCCTGCAGGAAAGGGGCTCCTGGCAAGGGCAAAACAACAGATTGATGCTTTCTTTCCTTCCCTGACATGATGAGGGGATCCCAAATGAGTCTTTGTGTCTCTCCCGGCTCTGGTCCACATTAGGAATTTAATTCTAATGAGCCTGTGATTGTGTCCAGGGCACTCAGGGATGGATGGGGAATCTACACCTCAAGGACAGGTATTTTTAAGGCACAAATGTTGGTGGAGCCCAGGGGGATATCTCTCCCTGACTACTGAATGGGGGTTTTTGGGTTTCTTTTGGGAAAAAAAAAAAAACAACCTCTGTGCCTCCTTTTACAGCAAGTTGTAAAACTTTACTGCTTGTGAAGCAACATTAGTACCTGCCCCTTCTGGGAAAAGGAGTTTTATTGTCCTTACAGCAGATTCACCTGAGCACCTCAGGGCTCGGACGTGCTGGGCACAGATTCATGCCCTCCATCATTTTTAACAGCACTACGGAAAAGATTCTTCGTTCCACCCCTCGCTGTGGGAAATCACATCACAATCCAAACGCAGTTGTTCATGATCCTCCCCTCCTCGGGGGCAGCTCTTCCAATCCAGATTAGATTAAATTGAACCAAAAAGCACTCAGGCTGCGCAGCTGTAGAGGAGCCAAGAATTAATGAAGTTTTCATGATCCTGGATCCACGCTGCAATTTCTTCTGCATTCCTCTGGCCACCCACGTGCGTTGAACAATGAATGTGCCCCATTTCAGGGCCCATCGGGAGGGCAGTGATTGTTTGTAAACTGAAAATTGCCCTTTGAGCCGTGTGAACGCCACTGGGGTAGCAGAAATGGAGGCTGGCAACCCTCATCCATGGATAAGGAGCTATGCAGGCTCCTGGAACAAGGGCAGAGAGGAAGCAGCCTCCAGGTGCAGCCACAGCTTCTCCCCTGTGGGCTACAAAGTTTTGGGGCCACGTTGCCATGGAGGGAAGGGGAGCAATCCTGATTTTCTTGGTAGATTCTCCTAAACCAGTGGAGGAAGAGCACCCTGCTGCTCCTTTGCACCAAGACACCTTTAATACCGTGGAGATGCCATTCCTGCTCCTGGTTTGTGTGTCTTTACTCCATCACAGGATATCATGATCTCCTTTGAGGTTGCACAGTCAGACCTCCTCCCACTCCCAAAAAAACTGGGGAAAACCCCAGAGAGTTTTATTTGCTCAGGGAATGATGCACCAGGTCTGCCCACCAAAGAGCCAGGAGTTTTTGGGATAACGATGGGGAATATTAACAGTAAATTAGTCAGAAAGCCAGTGAAGCTGGCACTAATCAGGAAAGGTGATCATGTTCTGCCTGAAGTCTGTGACTGGCCCTGAATCACCCGAATTTGCTGCTCCTCAGGGCTGCTCTCATTCTCTCCTGTCCATGAGGGTCACGGCTCCTTTCCAGGGCTGGCAAAATCCACCAGAAGACTTGTATTTGTTGAACTGGTGCTCCAGCAGGTCCTAGAGGTGTTGGTTGAGATCTGGAGAGTGGCCAGTGACCCCAAGGAGCAAAAGTCCTGTTGTTGGGGGACAGGGAAGACTTAATGTGCTTTAAAGTGTGTGTGTAAAAATCATCCCAGAGTGGTTTGGGTGTGAAGGGACCCCAAAGCTCATCCGGTTTCACCCCCCTGTCATTCCACTAGACCAGGGTGCTCCAAGCCCCGTCCAACTTGGCCTGGAACAATTCCACACCTGGAGCATCCACAGCTTCTCTGGGCATAATAGCCTAAAAATCTGTGAGCCCTCAGTGTGGTAATTACAAAATGGACCAGGGCTAAACTTCCCATTATTCATGCTCCTCCCACTGGTTTTGAGTAAGTCAGACTTGGTATTTTCCCTCAGTGTGAAGCAAATGAGGAAAACAAGAGTCAAGTGGAAGGTGCCATTAAGCTGTAGGCAAACTGGCAAGCTTCTGACCCTGGGAATGATTTACTGGAGTCTTTAATGAAGCCTGAGCGGGTGAATTATGGGCAGAAAAACAGGGATGAAAAGGAGACTGAGATGAGGGTATTTTTGTAGCCTATAAATTCCTGTCAGATTTGTGCTTTTCTCGAGTTTCACAATGCTAGGATGTAATTCCTGATAAACTTTCTGAAGTGGTGTTTTCACCCCAAATTTAGTTTGTGTTGTGGAAATATCTGTGACAACCCTGTCTCATTCCAGCTGCTCCAACATCCAGGCTACTTTTGCCACTACCACACCCCCATTATCCATCTGGGATGGGCTGGGATGGATACAGCGATGCAGGATTCTACTGCCACTTGCATAGGGCTACTTGAAGATAGAAAACTGAGTAAAACTGAAGCAAAACTGAGTAGTTTTGCCATAGAAATGTTTATCTGTCACCCATTCCTCACCTTCCAAGGAGGAAAAAAGGGAATTTGGACCCCAATCAAAACCATTGGTGGGGCTGGATCCAAACGGGTCTGATATCTCAAGCAGGCTCCAAGGAAAAATCCTTGAGGTTAACAGCATCCAGCTCCCACAATCCAAGAGCAACATGAAGCCTGGAGGTATTGAAGGCTGGGATCAAAGTAATTCCATGCTTTCCTGTTTGTCCCAGCTCCTGATGAGCATGAGAGCTGCTGGGACTAGATAGGAGTGGTGAACGTGCTCCCGGGGAGGTGAAAGCCTTTTGAACTGAGGGCAGCGAGGCATGAAAAGCACATTTGTGCTTCCCCACTCCCTCCCACCTCCTGCAAATCTTGCAGGGTGGGGAAAACCTCCCTAGGTCCAAACGTTTTGCCATGAGAAAGGAATCGAGGAGCAATACTTGGATGTTCAGGGCTCTGTGTCAGCATGACCCTGACTCTCTCTGAAGCCCAGGAAGAAATGACTCCTGGAGAAGTGGTACCACTGGTTCTTCCAGGTCAGCCTGGTTTGCACGGGAGCATTTGGGATTAGTTTCTGATTTTTAAGGCTGTGTTTATGCCAGCCTAAGCCCTGGAGGGGATAACACCAACGTCACACAGCCTGTGCAGCTACAGCCAGCCTCTCCCTCCTTCTGGCTCTCCCCCCATTACCCTCTAAGCTCCTGAGACTGTTTAGGACCAAGCCATCCCTTGTTACCTGTGTTCAGATCCTGGTTACTCTGTTTTCAGGCTTCTCATTCCTGGTTTTAATTTTCCAGTCAGCCAGAGCCAAATCCAGCCCTGGGGACCCCAGAGAGCCTCAACCAGGGGTGAGATTGGCCTAAGGTGTTTCTATCACAAAGCTGTCAAAACTAATTTCTCCTGATCAGTCTGAGCTGAAATCCCAGTGGAGGCAACTCATCTCCTGCTGGATGCTGGCTTGAATAGCAAATAAACATCAGAGGCAGCAGAGCCTGGCTGGAGATGAGAAATCTTGTCCTGTGATGAGAGGTTATGAACCTTTCTTATCTCACCTTTATCTCTTTGGGTTTCATAAGGAGAAGCCTGATGTGGCAGCACGAGCTGGGGGCTGGGGTACCCAGGGGTGGCTGGGGGTGCTGAGGGGAACAGCCAGCTCTGCTCCCCAAGTTTGTAAAGTGGGATGAAGTTGAGGCAGGAAAACTGGAAGTTGTGGTGCCTGTGTTTACTCACTCCCTGGAACAGGGGGCTGAAGCACAGGGTGGGGAGGGAACATGCCAGCGTTAGAGCCATGGTGGATTTAAAAGCAAACCCTTCATCTGCTGCCAAGCTGGAAGCAAACACCTGTGGGAAGGTGCCAGCCCTGGCCAAGGTCATTCCTCCAGAGCTCCTGCCCATGCTGAGCAGCGTTTTGGGGTGCAGCAGTGGGGCAGCTTCATTCCCTTCACCTCCTGCTCAAGTTGTCCTTAAGTGTGATACCTCCACCTGTCCAAGCCCTCTGTGGGCCCCCTGTGACCACTGTCCTGGACATATCCCTCCTCTCCATGCCATGCAAATCCCACCATTTCCCACCACAGAATCACAGAATATTCCGAGTTGCAAGCAAAGCACTTGGATCACCAAAATCCATTCCACCTCCCTGGACATCAGGTGATTTTTCCCTACAGCAGCTGCCACATATCTGCAGTGTGAATGAACCCACGGGGATGAATCCCTCCCACCCAGCTCCCCTGGGAAATGGGTAGCAGGAGCATCCCTTGCCTCCCATTCCAGCCCCGCTCTGCTGGCGGCCGGCGCTGCAGCAGCGAGGAGGAAACACCAGGGCTTAAGTGATTTAGCTTGGGGAAGGAGTGAAATCTACTTACATGGGCTAATTGATAGCAAATGATTCCTTAATTAGAAATTATCGAATTGCCCCCTAATTTACAAGGAAGAACAGGACCGATGCAATGAGGAGCTGAGGGGTGTTTCCCGTGGTTGCCAGTGATTTTCCTTTGGAGATGCTCTCGCCAATTAACTTTTCATGACATAAATTTGTTTGCCTTAAAACACCCAGTTAGAAGCATTTGCAAATGCATTATTTAAGGCTTGAAAATAAATATTGGATGCTCAGGCTGTGCTTTGTGAGAGCGCTGAGCCACGTGGCTTCTCACTGAATTATTGATCGTGCTTTCTGCCATGCTGGAGACACTCCTGCCCACACAGGGGAAAGTCCCAGCTTGTTTACTTGCTCCTTCCATTTCTCAAAGTGTCCAAAAGACTCACCCAGCAATGGATTTGGGGATGTTTGTAACTTTTACATCTCCCTCAGTGTGGGTTTTCTGGTGTTTAATAAGGTATGAGCACCTTGTGAATTTTTTTTCCTTGCCAAGACATTTACAGCTGTTTTACCACATAAAATTTTGCCAGGATGAATTTATCCTTGTGTCAGGTTTGACTGCAAATAGAACCACAGAAAGATGAAGGCTGGACAAGACTTCCAAGATCCTGTGCAACCCTGAAGGCTCCTCAGCAACTGTCGTGGCTCGGACCTCACCTTCAGCAAACATCAGCACAGAGAAGTGATGAAAATTCAGCCAGGGAGGTGAGATTTGTATCGGAGAAGGAATTGCATAAACCTCACCTTTGGAAGGTTGCAGAGAGGTTTCCAGGGATATCTGGGGGCTGCCAGTGCCCCAAGAACTGCTCACCTTCAGCTTTGTGTCAGGAGATCTGCCAAAAATCCGCAGGTGGAAAACCGGTCAGGCTGCTTGGCTTTGCAGCTGCAGCCTTGGCAGGAATGGGAATGCCATGACCAGGGGGAAGAAGGTTTCTGTCCCAGAAAAAAAGCTGTTCTGAGGATGCTTTGGGAGAGCCTCAGCATGACCCAGGATGGATCTGAGGCACAAATAATGCGGGACCTGTCGGGAAATGTTATGGGGGGAATTCAGTTTGCATCCCAGCTCCTTCCCACACAGCAAACTGGAGCCACAGAGCTTGGAAACCCTGTAGACTCATGGCTATAATTAATAGCACAAAGCAGCTGGCAAGGGGACGCCACCAGACAGGCTCTGGCTCTGGCTCTGACCGTCAGCAGCTCTGCAGAGCCCTGGCCGTGCCGTGGTCAGAGCCTGCAGGAATTGCACTGCTGCCTTCAAAGAAACCAACATTTTATCCCCAAAACCCTGCTGCTCCCATCTGCTGCTCCATCCCCAGCATGAACGGACCACACAAATCCCGAATCTTTTCCACAGGATGCCCACCAGAAATGAAGCAGCCTGGTAGATGCCACCTCACTCCAATTTTCCCTCTTTTAAAATGGGAATTGTGCCATTCATGCTGGCGGCAAGCTCAGCTCGTGGGTTGGTGGTCACTGTTATTGCAGGGAGGGTCTCAACATCCATGCCAATAATCCCGTGGCACTGGGAGCTAAATGAGATCCTGGCACTTGCCAGCTGGAAGAGAAGAGAACTGGGCATTTCTTCACTGGAGAAAAGGAGGGCAAATAATGGGCTTGGAAAAGAGGGAGCGCCAAGAAAAATGTGGAGCCGAGCGCTCGCTGCTCTCCTTCACATGCTTAAAGAAAGCAATTCAGGCTCAGCACACGCAGTTGTTAAATGGGAGAGAAAAAAAATAAAAATACAATTCTTGTGACTCGGTTTCTTTGTGGGGTAGCCGAGCAAACTCTTCAATGCGCCGTGACCTTGGGACATAATGGGGCATTGAAAAGCAGATCCAGGCGGCACAGAAAAGGAAGTGTGTTCCACCAGGCCAGAGGAGGCACTGAGGGAAGGAACAGCCAAGTGGTTATCTCTGGCTGGCTTAGATCTCAGCTTTGGACAAGCCAGGCTTTGTTGGGAGAGCCGCGGGCAGGGCGGTGCATGGGGCTGTACCTGGCAGCTGACATTGAACATCATTTCAGAGTGATAAAGCTCACTCGGGATGCTCTTCACCCCTTGGCAGGGTGGAAAACCCCCCCCAGGAGAGGCACCTGTGTGGCAAAATAGCCACCATGTCCTCATCTTTGGGGGCTGCTCCAGGTTGCCTTGGGAAGTAGGGAAAGTGGTTAGGGATTCCAAACCCTGCCAGGGGAATCGAGGGAAATCCAAGCATCAGCATCACTGCTTTGCCCCCCTAATCCTGGCAATAAATCTCCCCACTTTTACCTCAGCACCGTTTTGGGGTGAAAGATTTGTCAGCCCCTCAAGCTGGGCTTGAAATCACCTGAAATCACTGGAAATACCCTGAATTATGGGCAAATTTCAACACTGTGGCCTTGCTGTGCTGCATGGGGCTGGTCAGAGAATCCCAGGATAGTTTGGGAAGGGATCTTAAAGCTCATCTTGTTCCACCCCCCTGCCATGGGCAGGGACACCTTCCACCAGACCAGGCTGTTCCAATCCCAGCCCAACCTGGTCTAATTCCTCTCTCCCCCTTTCTTGTGCCTCTAAAACCCAGGGAATTCTTATTTTCTCCTTTATTTTTGGAGTCCTGAGCCCTTTTCCAGCAGGAAGCTGAGGGTGCTGATACTTTTATCCTCTGCTTTTATCCCTGGACACTTCCACCTGGGATGAATTTGTAGAAAATGCTGCTTGTTTTGGGCTTGCCTTCTATTTGTACCCAGGTCTTCCCAGTGCCTGTCGCTGTCCCAAGCCACACTGGTCTCTAGAAGGGGACACGCAGGTGGGAATGAGCACGGTCAGATCCTCTCCTTAAAGGAGGCTAATGATGTGAAGCAGCTGCTCTGAACACCAGCCAGCACAGTCATCAATTCAATTAACCCCATTGATTAATGCAGGGGCTCAGCAAGGGCCACAAATGAGGCTGTCTGTCTCTGAATGTGGGGAATTGTTGTGTGTTTAAAGAAGGAAACTCTCCCCTGTTTTATCACAGAGCTGTCTGGAAGGTGGAAATGATCTGTGGGAAGGGAATAAATGATCATAATAAATAAAGCAGCACCAATAAATAGCTCTGGCTCCTCATGCCTCTGCACCAGAGAATCTTTAGACATGGAGGGGAAATTTGGGAGTCAGCAGCCCAAAAGAGGTGGAGAAAGGGCTGCTCAGAGCCTCTGAGGGGCATGGAAAGACAGCCCAGGAGGATGTTTAGCTAAAGACAAAAGTATTCTTGGCTGAAAAACAGGACTTTCTGCTCCTCTAACTCCCTCCTGCAAGCCCTGGGCCTTTTCCAGGCCCACAGAGCTCTGCTGGAGCCTGACTGCAGAAATCCCACAATCTGTTGGAATGTGTTGGTACACGGAGGGTGGAGGCTGGACCCATCTCTCTCTCATGCCAAGATTCACAAGCAGGGATATTTATCCATCCATCACAACCAGCAATGATTTCCCCATTCCCATTAGCCCCTAACGATGATAAAACAGCTTCATCCTGCTGGTTGGTTTTACATAGAGCTGTCATTGAGTCTGGGATTCTTTTTTTCACTTCCGTGGTTCTGTTGCCAGGAGAATCTCCAGCAGGAACAAAAGCTGTTTTATTCTGTGGGATGGGACTCAGGGAGGAAAGGAAAAAAGAGGAAGGGCAATGTTGGCTCGTGGGCTGTGGGTCTTGCTGCTGTGGGAGGTGGGGACAGGGATTCCTTGGCTTCTAAGGGGTGATGAGGAAAAATGAAGCGGGCAATTTGCTGGGAATGGTGGTTCAAAAGGAGGGATTTTCGTTACAAAAGAATACCTGAAGGGGCTCCAGGAGAGCTGGAGAGGGACTGGGGACAAGGCATGGAGGGACAGGACACAGGGAATGGCTTCCCACTGCCAGAGGGCAGGGACGGATGGGATATTGGGATTGGGCAGGAATTGTTCCCTGTGAGGGTGGGCAGGCCCTGGCACAGGGTGCCCAGAGAAGCTGTGGCTGCCCCTGGATCCCTGGCAGTGCCCAAGGCCAGGCTGGACATTGGGGCTTGTAGCAGCCTGGCACAGTGGAAGGTGTCCCTGCCCATGGCAGAAGTGGGATGGGATGGGCTTTAAGGTCCTTTCCAACCCAACCATTCCAGAATTGTAGGGTTTTGGTTATAATAAAGGACTTTGCCATGTGGGGTATTCTTCCAGGAGGAGGGAAGTTGGTGCAAAGCTCTCCTAAACCCATCCCTTCCCACAGGACAGAGCGAGCAGCAGGTGTGATTTGCAGCCTAGCAGAGATGAGGGGTGTGATGGGGGCAGGATCTGTGTGCAGAGCGGGGGAAGGACACTGCAGGATTTACCCTGAGGAGCAGAGAAGGTGCAAGACCATCCCTGCAGCTCTTTCACCTCTGCCCTCCACCTCTCTGCTGTCCTTTGTTCATTCACTCTCTCAGGCGATGTCAGGCAGCCAAAGATATTAAAAGCCTCTCCAGAAGCTCTGTCCTTTGCTCTGTGCACGTCCTCATCAGGCTTAAAAAACTAATCCCTGTTATTAGCAGGAAGTGGTTGTTATTGGCCAGGTGTTCCTGTCACCTCACAAACCCCATCCAGCAGCGATCACGGGTGGTATCAGCCCCCCCTCCCACAGCTTTCCCTTCCCTCTGGCACCAGCATGGCCACAGCTTTATGAATCACAGGATCATGGAATGGTTTGGGTTGGAAAGGACCCTTTAAGCTCATTCCATTCCGTGCCATGGGCAGGGACACCTTCCACTGTCCCAGGGTGCTCCAAGTCCCAATGTCCAGCCTGGCCTTGGGCACTGCCAGGGATCCAGGGGCAGCCACAGCTTCTCTGGGCAGCCTGTGCCAGGGCCTGCCCACCCTCACAGGGAAGGATTCCTTCCCAATCCCAATATCCCATCCATCCCTGCCCTCTGGAAGTTTTAAACTGTTTTCCCTGTGCCCTGTCCCTCCATGCCTTGTCCCCAGTCCCTCTCCAGCTCTCCTGGAGCCCCTTCAGGCCCTGGAAGGGGCTCTGAGCTCTCCCTGGAGCCTTCTCTTCTCCAGGCTGGGCAATCCCAGTTGTCTCATGCCAGGGATGCTCCCCTGCTGCAGGTGGGCATGGCTGGGGATGCTCTGGGCTCCGAGGAAAAGTAAAAGTAGAGGCCAGACTTGCCAATATCGTGTAGGGAATTGCTGCCTCCAGCCATTGGGATGGGTGGAATGGGAATAAATCCTCCAGGCTCCAGCCACAAGAGGAAATCAGGTGGATGCCTGTGGAGAGATGGGTGCCGGAAAAGTAAATCCACCCAGCCTGGCACAATGGAATAGTGAAGAGGAAGCAGCAATAATCCATTTGTGGAGCCCGGTGGAGGGACGGCGGCGCTCTGTTTGCCAGCTCTGAACACGGCCAGCCTCATTTACGAGGCACTTCTGTGGGTAATTGGTTTTGAAGCAGGACTATTATAGCTACAAAATAAATCTTGTTGGAATTTATTGGCTCTGCCCAGCTCCTAAACCCCGAGCACCTTGGAGCAAACTCCTGGAAGTGGCAGAGCCTCAATCCCTGCCTTGGGATGCAAACAAAGAGCTGCTGCTTCCCAGGAAGGAGCCAATCACTCCGCTTCCATAGGAGAAGAGGGACATCAAACCCTGCCAGTTATCCCTCCCCTCCATCATTAACCATCAGGGCTGTAATTAATTCACAGCGAGGGGAAGATTGGCCTGGGAAGAGCTCGCCCTGGGGAGTTTTCTGGGAGTGCTGCACCAACCCAGCGTTATTAAACATACCTGGGCAGCCAAGCACGTGCTCCCCCAGCCCTGGAAAGCCATCCATAGCAGGATCCGGGCTGAGGGACTCGCTGGATTCCTCCTAAAACTGCGGGATTGTGGAAAAGAGCTCCCTTTGCAACTGACTGCAACAAACACGGAGTGCGCGCTCCCGCTGAGTGTCAGGATATTCTGATATTCCACATGGAAGTGGATTTTATTAGGCTCTGGTTTGGGAAAACTACCTTTGGGAAGGTTTCAGGAGCTCAGTGTTCATGCCTGAGCATCCCTGCCCCTGCAGGGGCTGGAATGAGATGGGCTTTAAGGTCCCTTCCCACCTAAAGCATTCCATGATTCTGTAGTTCCATGATCCTCCTGGTGAGGAGGATCCAAGCTCCAGCCCTGGTGAGGGGATTGGTATCGCCGAGTTTGGGACTCATCAGACCCGGGTCTGGGTGTCCAGCTCCTGTCTGTATTCCCAAAGCAGCATCAGAGCAAAAAGGAGCTGTTCTCTTCCCAAAAAAACTCTGGCTGCACTCACATACCTGAGCCATGGGAATGTCATCCTGGACCAGCCCTTTTCCTAAGAACTGCTCAGGCCAACAATTTCCACCAGATTTGTGCCTGAGAAACAGCACAAAGAGGAACACATGGAAAAATGAACTTTACCATGGAATTCCTGCAAGAGGAATTCCCAGCACCACAGGAAATTTTGCCTGGCCTCATTAGGGCATTTTGTCCAGGGACTAACTGGTCCCAGGTATCTCTTCCAGCTCTGAGCTGCTCCTGGGCATTGCAAACTGCTCGGAAAACAGAGAGGGATGGATGCAGATGGAATGCTCAGCCCTCCGTCCCAGGTTCAGCACCAGCAACGTGCCCAAGGCACATCCTCAGCGCTGGGAAAGCTGCTCCCAGGATGGGAGGACAAATTAATGATTTTTCATGGAGCTCAAGCACAGTTTTCCCACCTGGAGATGTATTTTTCCCAATGGATCATGAGGATGCTGAGCTGGAGCTGCAGATTCTCCTACACCTCCTCCAGCCCACTGGAAAAGACCCCAAAGTCACTCAAGGCGCCAGCCTGGGATGATCCAGCCTGAGACAGGAAGCATTTCAGACTTTTTAGCATCCAAAAGATGGGGCATCACACCAGGGATGGAAAAGAGGAATAAACCAGCAACTCCAACTTGATTTTAACAAGAGCTTTGCAGGAGCAGAGGGACAGTAGCACCCCAGATCAGGTGCCAAGGCATGGATGGGGACAGCACCCAGCCCAGCTGCATCCCAGGTGCCATCCCAGTGTTTTCCACTGGCAAAACAGGATGGAAATGCCCCATTGCAATTAGAAAACCAGGTTATCCTGCTGCAGGGAGCTCGCCTTGGAGAAACCCCAAAGCTCCCAAAATAATACTGTAGAAAAGAGCTCCCAAGGGTGCTTTGAAATGGTTCTGTGGGGCTCATTTTGGGAAGCCAGGAAAAGGCTTGGATGAGGCCAGGAAGTTCCAGCTGATCCCCGGGATGGGGTCTGGCCACGCAAGGAGTCGCAGCCACCCCGTTGCCACCCCACTTTTGTCTCAGCCCAGCCGAAACCTCTGTCTCCTTCTGCCGTGCCGCGCGCAGGAGGAGCCAGCACCAGGAAGAGGAAATTTAATCATCAGATCCTGATTAAACCCAGGAAAAAACAAGGAGGGGGTGGGAAGAGCAGCGGCTCGTGGAGCCCGGACCCATCTGCTCTGATATTTCTCGTTCAGCTGCTTTTCCAGAGGGTGCTCCAACGGGAGGTGGCCACTGCGGTGGTGTTGGTGGCCACCATCTCTGGGTGCACTTCGTGTCCATCCCTGTCCTGTTGTGCTGATGCTCCTGGTATCCCATTTCCTAAGCGTGCATCCCAGCCGGGCAGCACAACCCCAGCTTTGTTAATCTGTGGGATTTTAGGGAACACAACCCACTTTTTCTGGCTGTGGGAACCCTGGAAGCTGCTCTCTGACCATGGTTAACACACGAAATCAGAGTTTAGCGTTTTCCTCCGCGTTTCTCCTGCCCTCCCCATCCTGGGAGAGGAACAGGGGCGGGATTTCTGCTTTAGCAGGATTTCACTTCCACGACAAAAACAGCCAAAAAAAGCGGGGTCATAAACGCTCAGCTGCCCAGCGAGCAAGGGAAGGAAGGCTTTGAGAGTGACCACTCTCACCACCGGGGCTTGTGATTGTCGCAAACACCTCGCACAGGGACGCTCCCCCCCACTCCCCATTCCTTTTTCTCCAGACAGG
>VZTZ01037394.1:42754-57368 GCA_013400955.1 Drymodes brunneopygia | reverse complement strand
CCAGCCGCTCGCTGGCCGGCCGCAGCTCCCGCAGCCTCACCCACCTCCGCCTCCAGCGTACCTGGCTGCAAGTCCTGCTGGTCCTGGGTCTCGTCCAAGCCATCCTGGGCGTCCTCATCGTCACCTTCAGCCTGGTGGNTTCTCGGTGAGTGCGGGGCCGGGGCGGTGCGGGGAGGGGGCTGCGCTGCTCCCCGGGGGCCGAGCTTGTCGCCGGTCCCAGGGGAGGGCAGCCCCGCTGCTCCCCCACCCTCTGCCCGTGGCTGCCGCGGTGCATTGTGGGAGAATCCCAAGGGCTCCCCCAGGGTGACTCTAAGGGATGGAGACCCTCGAGCCGTGCGGGGGTGGGGGGACTGTCCGGGGTAGGCGTTGAGGTTTGCAGCCACGGGCAGGGAGTGGTGTGGGTGCATCACAGAGACAACAAGGCCGGGGCCGGGCAGCGATGGGGGCTCTGCTCTGTCTGCTGCATCCTGGGGTGAGAGCAGCACCCGGGGTCCCCCACGGTGACCCGGCAGCACGGATCCTGGCCTGGGTTTGCTGCCCAACCAGAGCAGCCCGCAGTCCCCAGGCCCTGAATCAGCAGTTTCTCCCATCTTGTGGCGCCAGGGCTGCTCTTCCAGCCCCGCTGCTTCTGGGCTGGCTCCAGGCCTGCAGGGGTCGGGGGGCTCTGCCCGTGGGCAGGGGCTGCTCGGGGCCGCACTGCCTAGCAGAGCCTCCTCCCTGCGCTCACCCCGGGGCTTGTGCATCTGCAGCTGGCACTGTCCGGGCTCGTCGGCATCATCTCCTGGAAGCGGCCGCTCACCCTGGTGGTAGGTGTTGGGGGGGACACCCTCCGGCAGGCGCGGGAGCCCAGGATGGGGAGGCCGAGCAGCCCCTGGCTCTCCCGGCTGCGCTGGCTCCCTGCTCCGCAGCCCTGCGCAGCCGGCAGCCCCTCTCCTCCCGCTGCAGATCGCCTTCTTCACGCTGCTCTCGGTGCTGGGGGTCATGCTGAGCCTCGCCGGCTCCATCCTGTCATGCCAGAACGCGCAGCTGGTGAAGAGCCTGGAGGCCTGCGAGAGGGTGAGGCTGAGCGGGGGCAGCCCCAGCGCCTTTCCCCCCGAGCCTCCATGCGTGGCTCGTCCCTGGCTGCGGGGCTCTGGGGGACACAGGGAGCTGCAGAGCTCGGGTTTGGTGCTGGGATGTGCCGGTGGCTCTCAGGGCACCCCGAGCTTTCTCACGGTGCTTCCTGTCCCCAGGAGAGGGACTCGTGTGTCTGCTGCCAGGCCCGCTCGGAGCCCCCGCCCGCCTCCTGCAGCCAGCAGAGCGAGATGCTGACCATGTTTCCCAACCCCAACTGCCGGAGCATCCGTGTGGCACTCAAGGTGGAGGAGCAGGGGGATACGAGGGCTCCCTGGCAAGCGGCCGCACACCCGGCCATGCTCTGCGGGCTCTGCAGCTCACCCCACTGCTCCCCAGGATCTCCTCTTCAGTGTCTGTGGCTTGACCATCTTCTCCACCATCATCTGCACGCTCTCTGCTGTCGTGTGCTGCATCCAGATCTTCTCCCTCGACATCGTCCACGTGGTGAGTCCCAGCTCTGGTTCAGGAGCAGACAGGGGTGGGGAGCAGCACCCCCAGGCTGGGGTGGTCCCTGGGGTGCCAAGGCAGGATCTGGCCCCAGCCAGGTGCAGATTAAAGCCCAGGATGCACATCCCTCGCTGGGTCTCTGGGCAGGAGGTCTCAGCTCTCCCTTCTCCCGTCTCCCTGCAGCTGGTCCCACAGCGCTCGAGCTCTGTGACATTGGAGTGCACGTCCCCACCCGACACCTTTCTGCAGAGCATGATGGACTTCGAGGAGTTTGTGCCCCCAGTGCCACCGCCCCCCTACTACCCACCTGAGTACACCTGCAGCTCCGAGACGGATGCTCAGAGGTACCAGCTGGCAGCAAGGCTGGCAGGGCGTGGGCACCCCTGTGCTCCCAGGCCGGGCTTGTCCCACCCAGTGTGGCTTTTCTGCTCTTTGCCTGCACAGCATCACCTACAACGGCTCCATGGACAGCCCCGTCCCCCTCTACCCAACCGACTTCCCCCCATCGTACGAGACGGTGATGGGGCTGCGGGGGGACAGCCAGGTGGGGACCGTGGGGCCGTGGGCAGGGGAGGACGGGCTCCTGCTCAGCCGAGCCCTGAGCGTGCTGTCCCACAGGTCACCCTGTTCGACTCGCAGCTGACCGACGCCTCCCACGCCTGCACCTGCGACCGCGTCCCCTCCATTGTGCTCAGCGGAGAAGGTGAGGGCTCCCCCCGGCACGGGCGATGGGAGAGGGGCCTGAGCAGGTCCCGGCTCTTCCCGGGCAGATTTTCAGCCATGCCCATCTGTTGCCCTGGTTTTACAGGGCCTCATAAGTTGTAACGCTGTAGCTGTAGTTTCCCATGCTTGTTCTGTAAACATGGTCCTTGTTTTCCTTAACCAACCAGGATTGTTTTGCACTTGTGGAATTGTTTTTCATTCCTTTCCCTGGGGTGGAGAAAGATGATTGACCATGTCTTTGTCCTGTAAACCTTCAGGGGTGTTGACCCCTTTCACCAATCTTTAACTGTCCTTAGAACCCTATAAAAATAGGTAAATAAAGAAGGGCAGGGCTTTTGGTCGGTCCTGCCTGGTGAAACCACTGCTGCTCTGTGACCCGCGTGTTTCTTCTGTTGATAACTAACCAACACCCATCCACTCCTTGCAGTATCCATGGACAGCGGCTCCCTGATCATGTCGGAGATCATGGACATCCCCGGGGACAGCAGCCCCTCGGAGGACTCGTGCCTGCTGGAGCTGCAGGGCTCCATGCGCTCCGTGGATTACGTGCTGTTCCGCTCCATCCAGCGCAGCCGCGCCGATTATTGCCTGAGCGTGGACTGCGTGCAGTGCAGCCACCACGCCCGCAGCCCCACGCTGGCCTTGCAGGGCCCCTTCGAGGAGACGCCGCAGCCCCGCGTGCGGGGCGAGCGATCCTATTCCTGCTCCACCGCCGAGCCCGGCCACGACGGCATCTTGGTGGGGGGAGCCGTCACCCACAGCTGTAACCGGCTGGCGGGGCTGGCGCGCTGTGCCGGGCCCTGCTTCCCCGAGGTGCGGCTCAAGGACAAGGGCTCCTCCTCGCTGCAGGGGCGCGGGGGTGGCCGTCCCGCGGAGCCCGGCGCTGGCCGCCCCGGCCACCCTCGGCGCAACAGCGAGACCTCCTGCCCCTCGTCCCCAGCCCCGGGGCTGGCCCCGCGCCCGCTGCTGAGGTCACACAGTGACCCCGGCGTCCCGATGGCCGGCCATGCTGGTAGGTGACGATGACCGTCGGGATGGGACGGGAGTGTGGCAGCGTCTGTGCGGTGCAGCCGGGATGTGCCGCGGGGTCTTGGGTGTGTTTTAGATGGGATTAGAGCCAGTCTGGGGCGGGGGAAACGGGAGGAGCAAGGGAGGTCTGCCGGCCTGGGAGCAGGGGGGTGCTCGGGGGTTGTGCTGCCTGGGGTCTGCACAGCTGCCGAAGCCTGAGGGCTCTCTCTGCTCCCAGCAGATTTCAGGGAAGTACTTTATACCAAAGCACTGGAGGACACCGTGTCCGACTCCTCCGCCGATACAGGTCAGGGCACTGGGATGTACTGGGAGAGAAAGGGGGCATGGGGTGGGGGGTGTCTGGAGCCCTCTGGGGATTGAGCTCACCCTGCTGGGGCTGGGACAACGGGGATGGGAGACAGCAGGACCCCAGGCCTGTGGGGACAGGTCTCCTGGGAGCAGTGTCCCAGGTCTGACAGTGGGGACAGGCCCATCAGAACAGTGCCCCGGGTGTGTCAGAGCAGTGTCCCGGGTGTGTCACAGCAGTGTCCCAGGTGTGACAGTGGGGACAGAGCCATCAGAGCAGTGTCCCAGGTGTGTCACAGCAGTGTCCCAGGCGTGTCACAGCAGTGCCCCAGGTGTGTCACAGCAGTGTCCCAGGTGTGTCACAGCAGTGCCCCAGGTGTGTCACAGCAGTGCCCCAGGTGTGTCACAGCAGTGCCCCAGGTGTGTCACAGCGCTCACTCCGCAGGGCTGTGCTCTGAGGCCTGCCTGCTCCGCCGCTCCCACTGTGACTCCCCGCCGCTGTTCCGGGCCGCCTCGGTGGGGAAGGACAAGCTGCCACCCTGCAAGAAGGTGCCACAGCAGCTGTCAAAGACAACCACCCGCTCCCTGGGGGACCTCAAGGGCTACAGGGGCACCCGCGGGCTGGTGGCCAGGTTCCTGCAGAGACCCAAGCGCAGCCTGGCCGCTGGCATGGAGGTGTCTGGGCACAGCTTCCACGGGCACAAACAGGTGGGTTCTGGAAGCCACAGGGGATGATGGGCAACTCCTTCCCAGAGAACTCCCATCCACACTCTTCCTCTCCATCAGCACCTCCTCCCTGGCCCTTCCATGGTTTCCCTTCCCAGCCACACCCCATTGTGTTGGCACCCTGGCTGCAGGCAGAGCGTTCTTCCTGAAGCCCTGTCTTTGCCCAGCCCTTCCTGGGGGGCAGCTCCTTTTCCTTAATCCCCACCGGAGCCACGGGTGGGAAAATCACGCCTGTTGCAACGGCTTTGGCTTTGCCCCTGAGTCACTGCACCCTGGAGGAAGTTGCGGGGACATCCCGGCAACTCAGCTTTTCGGGACCTTGCGCAGCCCGGGAGGCCCTGACGGGAACAAGCCTGTCCCAAATGCCAGCGCGGGCGTGTGATGCACGCCTCTGCCCGTGCCTGTCACCTCTGTCCTCCTGCCCCGTGTGCCGCCTGGCTGCGCTGGAGAGTGGAGGGTTGAGCACGGGGGGATTGAGTGCAGGAGGCTGACATGGGCAGGGGTGACATGGGCAGGGGTGGCACGGGCAGGGCTGCCATCCCTGTGGCTGCAGCCTGTCCCCATGGGGGTTGCAGGTTCCCTGGAGCGCCTGGCCCGGCACGGAGCGGCCCCACGAAGGAATCCACCTGCAGAGCTGCGGGGACCTGAGCTCCACCTCGTCCCTGCGCCGGCTCCTGTCCACGCGGCGGCTGGAGCGCAGCCGCCCCCGCAGCCTCAGCGGGACCTGCAAGGAGAGCGCGCTCTGAGGGGCACAGACCCCGCAGGGACCCTCCGGTGCCCGGTGTGGGGAGGGGTCCCCGCTCTGGGCACAGACCCCGCAGGGACCCTCCGGTGCCCGGTGTGGGGAGGGAACCCCGCTCTGGGCTCAGCCCTGGACATTGCTCGGACATTGCTGCTGCCCCAGTGGGGCTGGGCCCTGCGCTGCCGCCCCGGGGGCTCGGCTGGGCCCCTTCCCCAAACGGGGCTGGGGTGAGGGGCTGGTCCCCTGGGCTGTCTGCTGGGGGGCCGGGATGGCCGTGCCTGTCCCCTGCCCTGTCTGGGATGGCTGTGGCTGTTCCTTGCCCTATCCCTTGTTCTGGACATGCCTGTCCCTTGCCCTGTCCCTTGTGCCAGCTGTGCCTATTCCCTGGGATGGCCATGCCTGTCCCCTGCCCTGTCCCACGTTCTGGCTGTGCCTGACCCACGCACTGGCCATACCCTGTCCCCTGTGCCAGCTGTGCCTGTACCCTGGCATGGCCGTGCCTGTCCCCTGCCCTGCCCCCTGCACTGGCCGTGCTGTCCTTTGCCCCGTCCCTTTGGCTGGCTATGCTGGCTTGATCCCCGGTCCCCTGTGCCAGCCATCCCTGTCCCCTGCCCTGTCCCCACCACTGGCCGTGCCTGTCCTCTGCCTTGTTCTTTTGGCTGGCTACGCTGGCTTGATCCTCAGTCCCCTGTGCCAGCCGTGCCTGTACCCCAGGCCGACCTTGCCTGTCCCTTGCGCTGGCCTGGTCCCTGGCCTCCCGTGCCAGCGTGCCCCGGAACTGCCATGCCTGTCCCTTGCCCTGTCCCCTGAGCTGGCTATGCCTGTCTCCTCTCCAGCCCCTCCGCCCCGCCCGGTCCCGGTGTCGGTGCCGGTGCCCCGCGCTGGCCGTGCCGGTTCCTCCCCTCCCCGCCCGGCTGCGCCCGGGCCGCGCTGCGGGGCCGGTCCCGCGGCCACTGCCCCTCGCTAGAGACCGAATAAAGGTGGTCGCCACCGCTCACGGGGCCCGGTGTCACGGGGCGTGCGGGCGGGACGGGGCGGGGCGGGCGATCAGCTGATCGGTCACGGGGTGCCGCGTCCCCGTTTCCCGGTGGCGGCTCCGCGGGACGGGGCTGCCGGTACCTCCGGGGCGTGGGGAGGCAGCGGGGACCGGGACCGGGATCGGGATCGGGGCCGCCTGTGCCTCCCGGGGAGGGGTGCGGGGAAGCGACCCCGCGCCCGTGCGGTTCTCCCGGTTCGGGTTCTCCCGGTTCCCGGTCTCAGCACCGGCGCGGGGGAAGGGCCGGGGCCGGGCCCGCCCAGAATCGGTGCCGCTCCTGCACCGGGTGTGGGCGGGACGGGCTGCCCGGGCGCCCTTAAAGGCGAGGCCGGTGGCGGACACGGTGCTGCCGGGCCGGCTCCGAGCGCACCGGGAGCGGCGGGGCCATGGGGGCCGGCGGTGCCCTGTGCTGGCGGCTGCTGCTGGTGCTGCTGGCCGTGCACCGGGCCGCAGGTGAGCGAGGGGGGCCCGGGGGTACCCTGTGGGTGGAAGGGGACAGGGATCCCCGGGCGGCATGGGACAGCCGGTGGACCGGAATGGGACGGGAGAGAGAGGGAATACCTTGGGAGTCCGTGGCTGGGGATGCCCGGGAGGTGGCTGGGGATGCCCGGGAGGTGGCTGGGGATGCCCGGGAGTTGTCTGGGGGTCCGGAGGCAGCGTGGAGCTCGGTGCCCGGGAGGTGCTGGGGTGTGGGGACTGGCAGGGACACGTCCCCGAGGCTGCCCCCAGCACCCTCCCGTGCTCCCCAGGCGCCCGGCCCTGCAACCCCAAGTACTTCGGCCGTGATGCCATGGTCTGCGTCTGCAATGCCACCTACTGTGACACTCTGGACCCGCTGGTCCTGCCGGCCCCCGGTTCCTACGTCAAGTACGAGAGCAGCAAGGCCGGCAAGCGGCTGGAGAGGAGCGAGGGGACATTCCAGTGCAGACTCTGCGCCCCAGGTACTGCCACGGGTGGCAGGGATGGGATGGACCCTGCTGCAACCCGCCGTCACCCTGGGCTCCCCTCCCTGCAGATGTTGTCCTCACCCTGGACACGACGCAGCGGTTCCAGAGGGTGAAGGGCTTCGGTGGCTCCATCACCGACGCGGCCGCCATCAACATCTTGTCCCTGCCGGAAAAAGCGCAGGATCACCTTCTGCGCTCCTACTTCTCCGAGGAAGGTAGGGCATCGGGGAGGGATGGGATGGTGACAGGGACCATGGTGCCAGCAGGTCTTGAGGAGAGCTCATGTCCCGCTGTGCCTGGCAGGGCTGGAGTACAACCTCATCCGGCTCCCCATGGCCAGCTGCGACTTCTCCCTCCATGCCTACACCTACGATGACGTCCCCTACGACTACGAGCTCTCCCACTTCAGCCTGCGAGACGAGGACACCAAGCTGAAGGCGAGCGGTGGGAGGGAGCCAGGGTGGCGTGGAGGGTCACAGGGGCTGAGCTGAGCCGAGCCCTCCACCTCCTCCTGCAGATCCCCCTCCTCCACCGAGCCTCGGCCATGAGCAAGCGGCCCCTGTCACTCTATGCCAGCCCCTGGACCTCCCCCACCTGGCTGAAGACCAGCGAGTCCTATGTGGGGAAGGGGACGCTGAAGGGGCAGGCAGGGGACAGGTTCCACAAGACCTGGGCCAACTACTTTGTACGGTGAGGAGTGGCTGGGTCCGGTGTGACCGGGGCGGTACCTGGGGGACCCTCAGTGGTGGCACTGGGGACTCCTCATGGTTCACCCCAACCAGGTTCCTGGATGAATACGCCAAGCACAACGTGACCTTCTGGGCGGTGACAGCGGAGAACGAGCCCACGGCCGGGCTCATCAACAACTACCCCTTCCAGTGCCTGGGCTTCACAGCTGAGCAGCAGAGGGACTTCATCGCTCGGGACCTGGGCCCAGCTCTGGCCAACAGCTCCCACAGCCATGTCCAGCTCATCATCCTGGACGACAACCGGCTGCACCTCCCGCACTGGGCCAGAGTGGTGAGTGTGGCACGGGATGTGCCGGTGTGGTGACCCTTCTGTCCCTGTGGGGGGCTTGGATGCTCTGTCCCTGTGGAGGGCTTGGCCTCTGGCTCTGCCCCATGGGACTGGCTCTTCTCCCTGCCAGGTGCTGGAGGATGAGGAAGCAGCTCGTTATGTCCACGGCATCGGCATCCACTGGTACCTGGATTTCATCGGTCCCATACAGGACACGGTGTTGCCCACTCATGAGCTCTTCCCTGACTATTTTATCCTGGCCACGGAGGCGTGCATCGGGGCCCATTTCTGGGAGCGGGATGTGATCCTGGGCTGCTGGGAGAGGGGCAACCAGTACAGCCACAGCATCCTCACGGTGAGGTCCCTGTGTCTCCCCTGTGTGCTGGGCCCTGGGGAGGGGCTGCCACTGTGCTCCCTCTTCCCTCAGCACCCTTGGGCAGGCACCTGAGCTGTCCTGTTGCAGAATCTGAACCACTTTGTGGCTGGCTGGACTGACTGGAACCTGGCCCTGGACCTGGAGGGGGGCCCCAATTGGGTCAAGAACTATGTGGACAGCCCCATCATCGTGGACAGCAGTGAAGGCATCTTCTACAAGCAGCCCATGTTCTACCACATGGGGCACTTCAGGTGGGTTGGGAGCCCACAACACCTGCTGAGCTGCCTGGGCTCCAGCAGCAGCTTGTCCTGAGACGAGCAAGGCGAATTTGGCCTGAGAAGGAGCTCTCCTGGGATCTGACTCCCTCCCCGGGGGTTGCTTCTCGTTTGTCTGTTCAGTAAATTCATCCCCGAGGGCTCCCAGCGCGTGGGGCTCGTCGCCTCCAGA
Organism: Drymodes brunneopygia; assembly: GCA_013400955.1. Taxonomy (NCBI): domain Eukaryota; kingdom Metazoa; phylum Chordata; class Aves; order Passeriformes; family Petroicidae; genus Drymodes; species Drymodes brunneopygia. Next base: position 48,477 of record VZTZ01037394.1, on the reverse strand, counting down.
GAGTCCAAGAAGACAGCGCTGGAGTACACGGCTTTCCTGCGCCCCGACGGGGCTGTGGTGGTGGTGGTTCTGAACAGGTGAGGGAGGGATTCAACCCGGCTTCCCCCCTGTGAGGGACCCCTGTCCTGCCAGCCCTGTCCCCCTGAGGGACCCCATCCTGTCTGACCCCCTGCTCTCACCTCCCCTAGGTCCCCACAGGACATCACCTTCGGGCTGGCGGACACCGTCGGTCTCCTCGGGGCCGTGGCTCCGGCCAACTCCATCCAGACCTACCTGTGGCAGCGGCAGTGACCGGGGCTGGGGATGCCCATGGCCGGCCAGGGGCCGGACACAGCTGGGCCCGGTGCTCAGCCCCAGCTGCCTGCGGGCTCGGGCTGGGGCGTGCGGGGCAAGCGACTCCCCGAGGGAGGGCCAGGCCAGGCCGGGGATGCTGTGTGTGTGCAGGAGGGTCAGGGGGCACCGGTGCCCCTCAGGTTGGAGACCCCACAGGCTGTGGATGCCGTGTTCTGCTGTTCTGACATTAAAACACGGGTGCTGCCTTGATGTCTGCAGCCGGAAGAGAAACGTCTGGGTCCCTCCCCTGCTCCTGGGCACTGTGGCTGGGTGCCACCCCGGCATGGAGCCTGCTGGAGCCTGGCGAGCAGCGCGGAGCACCCCGGAACGTCGTGGGGCAGCCCCTGTCCCTTCCCAGCCCCTGCCCCTCTGCCCACCTCAGCTCCCTGTGGGGCTCAGCCTGCTGAGAGATGCTCCAGGCGTAAGTCTGCTCCCAGTTCCAGCCTGGCTGGGGCTGAGCAGAGCCCGGGTGTGCTCCTGCAGCCTTTGGGGACGGGTTTTAGGACCCAGCAGCTGGCTCAGGCTTCACCCTGAATGCAGATGCTCTGGGTGCTGCATCTGGAGCAGGGACAAAGTGCTTGGACACCCCCCTTGATGGAAGGGCTGAGCCGGGATTGAGGCCAAGCTTTAGCTCTCTGTGCTTTTCCTGCCAAGCTGGAGCCACTCGCAGCCTGAAGCCAGGCCAGGGGCTGTGTGGGTCTTGTCTCTCCCAGAGCAAGGCCCCTGAGGCCCGGGCTGGAGGCAGAGCCAGCTCCAGGAGCATCGCAGCGTGGGGTCTCAGGGTCTCAGGCTGAGGTCAGGGCAGTGCCAGCAGCTCCTGGGGCTGTTCTGGGTCAGGGAGGCTGCAGCAGCCCTGCCTGGAGCCTGCTGTTCCCCACGGGGGCTGAGCCGAGGGGTCCCCACTGTGGTGAGGAGGGTGGGGGGGTGCACCAGGGGCTCAGCACCCACCACAGAGCTGGGGTGGCTTGAGCAAGCGGGGACAGGAGCCGGGAGTGGGCGCTGAGTTGTGGGCGCACCCAGCAATGAGGGAAGGAGCTGGCAGGGCGTGGGAGCAGGAGATTAGGGTAGGGAGGTCATGATTTCAGGGCGAGGAGAGCGGCCGGGCCCCTGGCGCAGGCGGGATGTGCCCGGGGGTGCCGTCAGGGCCTGACAGCCCCGATGCTGCGTGGGCCGGGCACAGCCCAGGCGCGGTCAGTGAGTGGCAGTGTCACCCTGGGACACTGGCACGCCACGGAGCCACGGGGATGCTGCTGCCGGGACCCCGCAGCTCCGGGGAGCGCCGCCCAGAGTGCTGGGGGAGAGCACCCCGCTCCCGCCCCGAGGCTGTTTGTGTTTGTCCACAAGAGGGAAATGTTTCTCCAGGATCGTAATTACAGCGAGCCCCGCTCCCGGCGCGCTGCTCCCGTCACCCTGCTGCCAGCATCCCACTCCCGGTGCAGGGCTGCTGCTCCTCCACCTGTTTCTTACTTACCTGCCCCGCTGCTAAGAGCTGGTGGCCGGATGCTGAATCACCCCGGTCCACGTGCCCTCGTCCCTGCGCTCGGCTCGGCGCTGAAGGACCGACTGGCTCTGGGATAAACGTAGCGGGGGCGAATCCTCCGACGTCGCTGGGCTTGGCTCATTAATGGTTGTGCAAACCCTTGGCTTGTTTGGGGCTCGCGGTGGTGGCTGCTGGCTGGTGCTGGGGTCCCACAGCAGCTGGCCTGGAGCTGGTGGTCACTCTAAGGACGGTGTCCCCACGTGCTCCAGGCCGGGGTCCCACTGCTGGGATGGAGCTGCTGTGATGCCACACTGAGGCTCTTTGGCATCGATGTTTACAGAGGCACCAGGTGACTCAGCCCAGCTCCCTGTCCCCTGGGTCCCCATCCACACTGTCCTGGCTCCTTTGACCCCACGTATCCCGGAACGAACCCACCTGTGCCCTGCCAAGGGCGGTCACACGATACCACGAGGCCCCCGTGACCCCCCACGAGCTCCCTGGATTTGGAGATCGGCTGCAAGAAGCGGCTCTGGGGGCTTGGTGGGGCCGCCCGGTATCTGCCGTGTCAGCTTCTCCATGCGAGGCGTTGCCCGGCCCCTGGGTCTCACTTTTCCTGCTCAGCAGGACGCTCTTATCAGCTGCTGCTGATAAGGATGAGCTCCAGCAGCCTCCACAGTGTTTTGCTTCCAGGAGCTGTGGGACCTGAGCCAGCTGGGGGGGGAAGCTGTGGGTGATGGGGGGCAGGAAGAGCTGGACTTTGGAATGGGAAGGGGTGAGCGGGGGCATCCTGGATGGCTGGAAGTGAGCCTGGAGGTGACTGTTTGCCTTAGGAGCTATTAATCCCTCCCCAGAATTGGGGCTCATTAGCCTGGGCGTAGCAGTCTGGTGACACCTTTAATCACACTCGGAGGTGGGAGATCCGTGGCGCAGCGGGACAGGGACAGGAGCTCCCTCCTTGGGGCACCTGTTTGCCCCGTGAGACTTAACCAGGGGCTACCTGGCCCCATCTGCCCCAGCCCCAGTGGCAGCTGGCCCGGGTGTCCCTTGGCAGGGGATGTGGAACCGTGGCAGGGCCCAGAGCAGGGCAGTGCTGGGGGTAGGAGGAACTTGGATGAATTGAATTGCCCCAGAGCCGCATCTGATATGCCACAAATGGAGAAAATTAGTCATGAAGTGCTGCTCCACCCATGGAGGGAAAGCTAACGGAGCAGTTTAACCCTGTGCAGGGGAGCCCTGACCTGGTGATTGATGCCAGCGGAGCTGTGGCTGGGATCTGGCCACTCTCCATTCCCTGGGCCACCCCTACGTGGAGATGGCAGGAATGTCCCCGCAGTGATGGGACCAGGTAGGGTCTGTGGGCCCAGGTGAGCCAGCCCGGTTCAGTCTTGGCTCGCTGGGCTGGAGGGACGTTCTAGGAGGAGCAGGGAGCACTCCCAGAGCAGGAGAGAGCCGGGCTTTGCTCCTGGCATGGTGTTGGGACAGCAGGGTCCTCTTTGAGGGTCTGGCTGTTCTTGAAAGCCAGAGTGCAGCCCTGCTTGTCCAGGAGCTGGGGTATTGCCCGCTTGCTGTCACTGCTGTCATTGCTGTCACTATCACTGCTGTCACTGCTGTCACTGCTGCCACCTTCCCCAGCACGTGCTGAGTTGGGGTGAGTGATGCCAAAGGCTTGGGCAAGGAATGGCAACAGCCCCAGCTCCCATGTGGCCGCCCCTGCTGTGTCCTTATCCTGCCCTGGGTTCACTGATCTTGCCTGGATGTCCTGGACCCTCCTGAGCTGAGGAGCCCCGTGGCTCCTGGGGGACAGTGGGGACAGCGGGGTGGCGGGCAGGGATAAGTGGGTGGTCCTGGGGTGCTGTTGGGGGTCCCCAGCAGGACAGGCAGTGGTGCCACGAGCCTGCCCTTGGCTCTCCTGGGCTCTCAGGGGCCCTTCCAGACCCTGCCTGACAAAATAAAGGGATCAGCTCTTCCTTCAGGGGTAGCAGTGGGGTCTCAAAGCTGACCCTATGACACCTCCCCGTGCTGGTTGGACCTTCCACTCAGCGCAGCTGCCAGCCCCGTGTCCCTGTCCCTCCTTGGCACGGCGGCAGAAGGCGAAGGGGACCCAGCGCTCCCCGGCCCCACGGCGAGGAGATGCACGGCGGTCCGCGCCCGAGGGCAGGTACGGGCCGGGAGGAGAGCAAAGGAGGAGCTGTGGGGGTGGGAGAGGGTGTGCTGCGGAGGGAGGTCTCCGAGCAGCTCCCTGTAAAGGCGAGGTGGGGAGGCTGGGACAGCCGAGGAGGAGGAGGGCTGGCGGCAGCGCAGGTCGGGAGCAGCTGGGGTGAAGGCGGGTGGGGTGCGGGCTCCTGGCGGGGATGGACCCTCCCCAACTTCTCTGCGAGATGAGGGTGTGTGGAGGGAATGGAGAACGTGGCAGGAGCTCCGTGGCACTGGAAGGAGGGACAGGGGCTCAGGAGATGGGGTGATCCCTCCGTCCCCCTGCCACGACTGAGGGTGTCCCTGCCGCAGGTGCTGCTGCCTGGGACCGGCCAGAGCTTGGGGAACGCGGAAGGGCCATGGGGGCTGTCGGCATCCTGGGCTGGCTGCTGCTGCTGCTGCTGCTGCAGGTGCCAGTGCCCCAGGTGGCAGGTGAGCGCGGGGACTTCGCGGGGGTGGCAGCGGGGCTTGGGCACCCTGGGGCAAGGACAGGGAGCCCAGGGACGTGCCGGGATGAGGAGCCGGGATGAGGAGCACGGGGACAACGGCATCGCCCCGGGGCAGCCGGGACAGCAGACAGGGACACGTCCCTGAGCCGGCAGCCACCCTCCCCCTCCCGTGCGCGCCAGGTGCCCGACCTTGCATCCCCAAGGATTTTGGCCACGGCTCCGTGGTCTGTGTCTGCAACGCCACGTACTGTGACACTCTGGACCCCCTGGTCGTGCCGGCCCCCGGTTCCTACGTCAAGTACGAGAGCAGCAAGGCCGGCAAGCGGCTGGAGCGGAGCGAGGGGACATTCCAGAGCAGTCTTCCCACCGCAGGTAGCGCCGCGGGTGGGTGGAGATGCCGCCGCGGGACCCCCAGGCTCCACGGGCTGAGCCGGGCTCTTCCCGCAGGGCTGCTGCTGACGCTCGACATCTCCGCGCTGTACCAGCACGTGAAGGGCTTCGGCGGCTCCCTCTCCGATGCTGCTGCCATGAACATCCTGAAGCTGTCCCAGCCGGCCCAGGACAACCTGCTGCGCTCTTACTTCTCGGAGTGCGGTGAGTGGTGAGGGCACGGCGGTTGTGAGCAGATCGCGGGGTCACCAGAGGTGGCTGTGCCTGTCCCCGCCGCGGGGACGCCGCCACCTGGATGCCAGCTCCGGTGCCGCTTGATGCTTTTCCTGCTCCTCAGGGATTGAGTACAACCTCATCCGGGTCCCCATGGCTTGCAGCGACTTCTCCGTGCGCCCCTACAGCTACGATGATTTCCCCGACGACTACGAGCTGAAGCACTTCAGGCTGGCGGACGAGGACGTGAAGATGAAGGTGGGAGGCTGAAGCCGCTGCCATCAGCACTTTGTCCCCTCTCGCGCCGGAGCTCCTGCGTGTGCTGGGACCCCCAGGACCAGGTGCTGCTGAGCCCTGCACACCGTGGCAGGGTGCATGGGGACAGCCTGTGGGAGCTGGCACCTCCTCCGGGGCACGTCCTGGAGCATCCCAGCTGGCACTGGCAGGGTGAGGAGCCAGGGCGCTGTGCCATGGGGTGGTGCTTTGCCAGCTGCCAGTCCCTGCTGAGGTCCTTTGAGTTTTCCCCTTTCTCCCATGCCGGGCCCTGTGCTTTTGGTGAGCTGCAGCTGGAGCCGACCCTGCCCCTCTGCCCCCTCCCACAGATTCCCCTCCTGCGCCGAGCTTTGGCCATGAGCAAGCGGCCGCTGTCGCTGTTCGCCAGCCCC